>JANDJZ010000709.1:0-33059 GCA_027943245.1 Acanthamoeba sp. SK_2022b | reverse complement strand
CCCTCGTCTCATTGGGGAGATAGAGGGGGGGGAGCTACGCGCCTTTTGGAACTTCTGGAGGTCCCAGCGCGGCATCTTGACGACGACGTAGTCGAGCGAGGGCTCCCAGCAGGCGGTGGTGGTCTTGGTGACCGAGTTGCGCAGCGAGGGCAGCGGCACGCCCAGCGCCAGCTTGGCCGCGATGAAGGCCAGCGGGTAGCCCGTGGCCTTGCTCGCCAGCGCACTGCTGCGCGACAGACGTGCGTTCACCTATAGAAAAATAGCGAATAAATTAATAATAAAATAAATAAAATATTAATTAATGAAGAAAAAATTCATAAAACAAAAGGGGCCACTCCGCGAACCTCGATGATGAAGTACTCCTCCGAGTCGGGGTTGAGCGCATACTGGATGTTGCACTCGCCCACGATGCCCAGGTGGCGCACCACGCGGATGGCCACGTCGCGCAGCATGAAGTAGTCCTGGTCGGACAGGGTCTGCGAGGGCGCGACCACGATGGATTCGCCCGTGTGGATGCCGAGCGGGTCAAAGTTCTCCATGTTGCACACCGTCACGCAGTTGTCGTACGCGTCCCGCACGACCTGGCCGGGGAGAACACACGCACGTCAGTGGCCACCGGTGGTGGTGGTGGTTGAGGGTTGACCTACCTCATATTCGATCTCCTTCCAGCCCTTGAGGGACTTCTCCACCAGCACCTGCTCCGACTGCGCAAAGGCCATCGTGGCCAGCTTGCGCAGCTCGTCGACGTCGTTCGCAAAGCCCGAGCCCAGGCCCCCGAGCGCGAACCCGGCCCTCACCACGACGGGGTAGCCTGTCGACAGAATACGTGTCAGTGGCGCGCGCGCGCGTGTGTGTGGACGAATGCTGTGTGTGTGTGTGTGTGTGTGTGTGTGTGTGTGTGTGTGTGTGTGTGTGTGTGTGTGTGTGCTTTACCGATCTTTTCGGCGGCCTTGAGGGTCTCGTCGAGCGAACGCGCGGCGACAGAGGGCGCGATCTTTTCGTTGATCTTGACCAGCTCCTGAGCAAAGACCTCTCTGTCCTCGGTGGCGATGATGGCCTCCAGCGGCGTGCCCATCACCTGCACCTTGTACTTCTCGAACGTTCCCCTACAGCCGCAGCAGCCAAAGTGTGAGCGACCACGAAGAGCGGGGAGAGAGGGGGGGGGGCACGATCGTGGCACTTACTATTATTATTATTATTATTATTGAATTCCATGAATTCCCCCCGAAAGAACTGTGAAGACGTACTGCTTGTAGAGCTCGATACCGCAGTTGAGCGCGGTCTGGCCGCCAAAGGTGAGGAGGATGCCGTCGGGCCTCTCCCATTCGATCACCTTGATCACGAACTCGGGCGTCACCGGCAGGAAATAGACCTGCGTCGCAGCACGCGGCAGAGAGCACGCGCACGGTGTGAGAAACAACGCCTTTGTGCGAACGAGCTAAGGGTTTCGACGACGGCGAAGTGTTCACCTTGTCGGCCAGGCCAGGGCTCGTCTGAACGGTGGCGATGTTGGGGTTGAGCAGGATCGTTTGAATGCGTTCCTGCTTCAGGGCCTTGATGGCCTGCGATCCGCTGTAGTCGAACTCGCCAGCTTGACCTGCGTCCCATTTTTTTTATTATTATTAAAATAATAATTAAATTTAATATTTAAATGTAAAATGTAAAATGTAAAATGTATGCGTACCGATGGAGAGACCGCCGGAGCCGAGGATGAGGACCTTGTGGATCTTGTCCTTGAGGAGGTGCTCGGCCTTGGGGGGCGAGGCGCGGGCCATGGGGAGGTCGACCCTCTGCTTGGTGATCTTGGCGAGGAAGTAGTCGAACAGGTACTCGGTGTCCCACGGGCCGCCCTTGGCCTCCGGGTGGAACTGGCAGCTGAAGAAGGGCCGGGTGAGGTGCTGGATGCCCTCGTTGGTCTTGTCGTTGGCGTTGTAGAACAGCTCCTGCCAGCCCTCGGGCAGCGTGGCCGAGTCGATCGCGAACCCGTGGTTCTGCGAGGTCAGGTGGCACCGCTGCGTGTTGACGTCCACGCACGGCTGGTTGTGTCCACTGCGTTTGAATTGAAACCAAACAACAACACAATTAATCGTGGCCAATCAGCGCGCGAGGTCGACAAATTTCTGGAAGCGCGTAGCGGGACGACTGTACCGGTTGCCGAACTTGAGCTTGTAGGTCTTGGCACCGGCGGCGAGGCCCATGATCTGGTTGCCCAGGCAAATGCCAAACACCGGGATGGGGTCCTCCTTCGCCGACTCCCGCGCCAGGAGGCCCCTCACGTTTTCGATGGTCTGCTGACAGAAGGTCGGATCGCCAGGACCTGTGGCCACACCGACGTGTTGTTGTTGTTGTTGTTGTTGTTGTTGTTGTTGTTGTTGTTGTTGTTGTTGTTGTTGTTGTTGTTGGGGGGCGACACACTTGTCAGCAAACAATGCAGAGATGACGATGACAACTGTGGTGATGACGAAGAGGAGGAGGAGGAGGACGATGGCGGTACCGTTGGAGAGGAAGAACCCGTGGACGTCCTTCTCGTCGAGCAGGGGCCAGTCCCACGGGACGACCTTGACTTGGACGCCGCGCTTGAGGAAGCATCGCACCTGGTTGTTCTTCATTCCGCAATCCACGGCCACCACCTTGATGCTTCCGTTGCCGTACGTCTTTGGCTGCTTGCGCGAGACCTCTGCGACGAGGTGCCTTTGGTTGGGGTCCTCCAGCTCGATGGCCTGCTCGTCGTCGCCGTCCAGCACGATCTTGGCCAGCATGGAGCCCGTCTCACGAATCTTCTTGATCAGCGCTCTGGTGTCGATCGAGTGGATGGCGGGCACCTTGTGTGCCTTCAGCCAGTCGCCCAGCGACTGCTTCGCGTTCCAGTGGCTGCAAGCGCGCACGCACACACGCATACGTGAGACGGGCGCACTACTCGCCTCTCGGGAGGCAGCACATGTGCAAAAGGGAAGTGGACCTGTAGTGGGCAGAGTAGTCGGCCACAATGAGTGCAGAGATATGCACCTGGTCCGACTCCATGAAGCGGGACAGCCCATACTCGTCCACCCTGTTGCAGCGACGGGGCGTTCGTGATTAGAAAAAGAAAAGATGAGCATCACACTACACGAGTGAGGGGAAAAAAAATCAATCTAGATATGAATGTGGAGTGGCAAGGGTCACAGCGATTTGATTGATTCCACCTCGCTCGCCCTTCACCATAAAAAGCTTGTCTACTTTCGTGTGAATCCGTTCAATTTGAAGTGGATTTCATCTCAATCGCATCGCAGCGAAGATCTGATCTACGGAAAGGCCACCACGCCATCTTCACACTGCAAGATGGAGCTACGTACGCGTCCTCCGGAGGGGCACCGTAGTTGCCGATGAGCGGGTAGGACAAGACGAGCAGCTGGCCACGGTACGATGGATCGGTGAGTGATTCCACGTAGCCCACCATGCCCGTCTGGAAGACACACTCGCCACCCACGCTCCGCTCGGCGCCGAAGCTCACGCCTCGGTAGCGCGTCCCGTCCGACAGCACGAGCGTAGCTCCCCTGCTGCCACTGTTCTGCTGCTGCTTCTCCATCTTGTTCTGTGTTGTTTGCGTTCTGTTGTGTGCTGCACTTAGTGCTGCGGAATAACCTGAGCTCCGTAAGTGAGATGAGAAGGTGGGTGTGGGAGGAGAGCACACACAGCTCAGCTATCAGACAGAAGAGCTTTGCTCTGCACCGGCCGGAGGTGAGAGAAAGACGAAAGAACGAAACGCACTCCGTTTTGAGTGCGTTTGTGTCGACACCAACGGTGCATTATTCGCATTCCCTTCTCGTTTGTCGACACACACGCAACACTGGCGAACATGTTGGGACCAACCCTCGCCTTGGTCACAAAGTCTTTGTGTTGGTCACGTTTCGCCGCGATCAGCTGAGCTCATCAAGCGAGACACCACCATCCCCTTGTTTCGCAACAGAATATTGAAGGCGTGCTTGCCCTTTGAGCAAAACTCAGAGGCGCCTATGTCACATCACGCGAGTTTGCCTGCGCATGTAAAAAAGGCCCTGATCAGCTGGGCCAAATATTGAACGTTATGAGCAAGCCAGTTGGCCGTCATCGAAGGAGACGGCCGACGATGACTAGGACGCGTGCTCCTCGTCGTCAAGGACCACTGTGTGTCCCTTCTCCTTGATAAACTTCCGGAGCCTGTGGAGGGCGTCCCCGAGCTCGCCGCTCAATCGATTCACTGGAACCACGGCGAGAGCGAGTGTGAGAGATGTCGACATATTATCGACACATGACAGGAAAGCGTTTGGCGCGTTTGCATCAGGTGGAGGAGCGTACCCAACCAAGTGGGAATCCAGCCTTTGATGTCGACCTGGGCCAGGAAGAGGCAGTCGCACCAGGAATCGGTGGCCACGTCCGTCATGCCGGCCGCCTTGATCTCCTCCTGCGGGCCAGTTGTTTAGGGTCAGCCAGACTCCATTCACGTGAGTCAAAGGAGAGTGAGGCCTCACCGGTGTTGGGTTGCACGGCGCAATGACCCAGCCCGACTCGAAGATGTGGCCCCGCACGTGTCCCTTAACTGCACACACACACACATTTGTGACGCGAGGACAGTGGATGTTAAGGGCGTGCTGACGGAATGCGTGTGTGCGTGCGTGTGCGCGTGTGGCGAAGGCAATGGAGGCACGACGATTACTTACCGTGTGGCACATCGTCTCTCTCAATCGATATGCACGCAATTACCTTCTTGTTGTCGTCGCAGTTTCGCCTGCCTGCGTGGGCGAATGCACATCAGCATTCGCGCGCGCGAGTGTGCGTGGCTGCGGCGGGGACAAACCTTCGAGGTAGAGGAAATCGCGAGGGGACACGATCAGGTTGAACCCGGAGGAGTAGGAGGCGTAGATGATCTCGTGCTGTCCATCAGCGAACTTGTCAACAACACGTCCGCCGGTGTAGAGCGGGTCGATCTCTGCATAACAACGCACATATTACAAAATAAATATAAAAAATATATAAAAAAAGAAATAAAGGGGCAAAATAAGAGTACGGGGGTAGTAGTCGAGCGACTGGAGAATGCGGAGGAGCAGCTGCGGGCTGCCCGGGATCAGCCCACGCGCCTTGCCAGCCTTGATGGGGTTGTGCTGCAAGCACCACATTTCACGATAAGGTGACCAGTTTAAAAATAAAAAAAAAAAAAAAAAATTAAAAACTAAAACACTAGGGCGAGGTACTTCTTCATGGTTGAGGTGGACGGTAATGGCTCGCTTCTCTTTGACTTTTTTCCAGTTGCCATTTTCGCATCCAACGTCTGCGTGTTCGGCCAGTAGCTTCTCCATACACGACTCCACCTGGAGGCACAGAAAATCAAAATAAAGAAAAAAGCGACTTGCACCGCAACCCAATCACCCACCTTGCCTCGGATCGGAGCCAGACGCTCCTCTTCGGACAGCGAGGGATCGTCCCGGTGTGGTGCCTCCATGCTCAGCTTGTTCTTCGTGTGAATCAAGGAAAGAGGAAAAGAGGTTTATTTTCTCGTCGGAACTTTTCTTTAGATATTATTAAAATTTTAATGCCGGGGATTTTGGGCAACCGCCTTTTGGACTGCCTGTCCCTTCCTCAGCCTTCAACTAGTTGGATCCACGACATCAACACCTGCCAGATAGCGAAGATGAAGTTACACTCTGGCCTCTGCACACTTGCCTTGTTCGCCTTGATTGTGGCCCTCTCTGGCGCCCAGGCTCAGATCCCGGCACCTGTGTGGCCAGCCACCTGGTCCAGTGCGTTCTTCGAAGTGCGTATCCTCACCGCGCCCGAGGGAGTAGTTGGAGGAATGCGTTGCCCTTTACCAACACTTCAACAGACGACGCAGCTCATCTTCCAGGTCAACACTACCGGCTACTTCTACTACGACTCGACCCTGGAGGCCGCTCGCACGGACCGCGCCAACGGATATGGTGACCGCTACTGTGAGAGGTGAGGCCGAAGATGCGTTGTGTACGCTATGTATGGTCTTGCTTACCACGTTCCTTGCTTGCAGCGTGCACCTCACCAACACGCCATGCACCCACTACGTGTGGCAGGGCTACCGCTACCTCTACTTTCCCGACCTCAACGATGTACGTAGGCGCTCTCCCTGCTTTGCCGCCACCAGCAACCAAACCAACTCTACCTTCGCCCCCCGTGGCACAGTGCTGCATGTGCTGCACCGCCGCCAACGGCTGTGGAGTGGTCAAGCGCGATTGGCTGGTGAACGGCACCTACCAGGGCACCGCCGTCGTCAACAACACCAAGTGCAACTACTGGTACAGTCCTAATGAAGTTGATGCCATATTGGGTGGTGCTGGTCCCATTCCTAACCTGATGAATCCTTTCTCTCAGGGAACAAGATGGCCTCCAGAAGAACTTCTGGTACCAGAGCGTCGACACTAACGTGCCCGTCCTCCTCGCAATGCAGGCACCTCTTCCCTCTCAAGCTCTGATCATGTACAAGGGCATATATATATATACATTTACAAGTATATATACATTTATGTGCTCTAAAACCGAGCGCTGACCCGAGGTATATCCTCATCGCAGCCCAACGACCTGCAGTACTGGCAGCAGGACACCTTCTCGACGAACCCCATCCCCAAGGCCACGTTCGTGCCGCCCAGCATCTGCAACCCCTCCACCACCTGCCCCTTCCTCTCCGTGTGCACCGTCGCCCGCAAGTACTCCCTCGCCGACGCTCCCGCCGACCTCCCAGCCCCCTTCTGAGGTTGGCACCATCAAGTGGATGTACACTTGAAGAAGAAGAAGAAGAAGTGTATTTTGTTGTTGGACCAATGGCAAGCTCGCCGCACGTGTGGCTGCCCACCTCGCCCTTTTTCACGGAAATTGTTGTTTCAAATGGCGAGCGTGCCGAGGTCTGGCGGCCGGTCCGCCTCGGCGCCGGCGTCGGCGTCGGCCGGGCCAGCCTCCTTCCTGTCGAGCAGGGCGCCCACGTCCTTCTCGAGCTTGTTCTTCTCCTTTCGCTCCTTGTTCGTCAGCGTTCGCTTCTCTCTGCGCATGACCACACACCAATCAGCGTCACGCACGTCAACACCGTCCAGCGAGAGGGGGAGGGAGGGAGGGGGGGGAGGCAATCGCGAACCGAAGGCTGCGCAGGCGATCCTCGGGCGTGGGCTCGTCAGACTTCTTCTTCTGTCTCTGCTGCTGCTGCTGCTGCGCTGCCTCGGCCGCCCTCTTGGCGTTCTGTTCGCCTTCCGAGTCGCCACGCCGCCGCGACCCGCCGGCGCCTCCTCGTTGATGCGTGTGGTGGGCCGGCGCGACGTAGTCCCGCCAATCGTGCGACTCCTCTTCGACCTCCGCGTTCCTGCCGTAGCCGGAGCTGTAGTCGCTGTAGTCGCTGTAGTCACCGTGCTCGGCGACGTAGGCGCTGTAGTCAAAGTCGTCCTCGGCCTCGGCTTCCTTCTGCTTCTCCTCCTTCTCCACGTTCTTGTGATGCTCGCCGTTCTGCGTCGCTTGGGTGTCCCCGTGCGTGCGGTCGTCGACGCGAGCGACCTTCTCGCGCTCGTGCGGGGCGAGCAGCAGGAGCAGCTCCACGGACTGAATGACGTCCCCGCACAGATCGCGAAGGGTGGCCCGCGCCACCTCGAGACTGCAATCCGTGGCCGCCATCACCGTCGCTTCGCCCTCGGTTATGTTCAAGTCGCCTCCGCTGCCCGACGACGACGACGACGACGAAGACGACGATGACGATGACGATGACGATGACGATGATGAAGATGAAGATGAAGATGAAGATGCGGGGCTTACGGTTTGCTTTCCGTTGGAAGGGGAAGGTTTTGCGAACGAAGAAGAAGAAGAAGATGTAGAGATAGACGAAGTGGAAGTAGAAGTTGTAGACGATGTAGAAGATGATGTCGACGACGACGACGAAGCAGCAGAGGCGGGAGCGGAGGCAGCACGCTTTTGCTGGGCCCACTGCGCCTTCTTGGCCTTGTTCTCCAGCCGCAGCTCCTTCTTCGATTTCTTCTTCGCTGGCGCGCCACTGGTCGACGTCGGTGCGGGCGCGCCGTCGTCCTGTCCCACCACTTTGACTCGCGCCGCCTACCACACACGCACGCCACACACACACACACACACACACACACACACACAATGCACACAATGCAACACAGACCACACGTCAACGATACGGACACGAGCCACGGACAGCAAGCCGAAGGCATGCTACCTCGAGTTGGACAGAAGGCACGCCGTCGTCGGGTTCCCCGATTGGACGCACTAAGGGAGGAGGAGGCGCTGACGTGGTGAGAGATGGGCCGCCGGTGGAGGTCACGAAAGGGCGCCCGTACCGCTGGCGTAGTGGTCGCCGTCGTGGTAGCTGAGGTGAATGGTCTTGCCGCCCGCGAAGTTGACGATCTCCCAGCGCGGCGAGTTGAGCTGGTGTATCGCGATGTTGATCTGGAAGAGGAGGGACATGGCCTGCAGCTCGATGTTGCCGCCCCACGTCTTGTCCTGCTTCATGTTGCGCAGGTACTACGCGTCCATCGCCCTCTATCGATTAGCACCCGAACGAGAGGTCAGGCGCGGTCAGGCAATGCTGTACCCTTTCGAACGGCACATCGTCTGTTCAAGTAGAAGAAAATGTAGAAGGAGAGGTGTGTGTGTGTCAACAACTACACGTTCGAGCTACGAAAGGTGCTGGGAGGTGCCTTCGACGAAGGGCTCGTAGTCGGGCCGGTGCTCTTCGATGTAGCGACACACGGCAGCGCGTACGGAGGCGTGGTTGTTGGGATGCCCGTACAGCTGGTCCGACACCGCCCTGTTCCACCCACGAGAGCAGCCACACACGACAGGGCACGTAGCGAGGTGCGCATCAGCTTGGCCGCCCCACCAGCAGCGTGCGTGTAGCGAGTGCGGCGGGCACGCACCTGAAGAGGCAATTGCCTGCACGATGTCATGGCAGTTGAGTAGAGCGTCGATTAGTAGCATCTCGTTTTTGCAAGAGAGAGAGAGGACATGCCATCGCCTGCTATGGATTTGATGCGGAGCTGGAGGGCTCGCAGCTGGTCGCCGAGCTGGCGATACTGGGCCTCCCACCCGGCATCGCCGTACTTGTGCTGCTGCCGTCCGTCTCGCCCGTTGCCCTTCCACCCGCCACCACCTCTGCCTTTGCCCCCTCCGTGACCTCCTCCTTTGCCCTTGCCCATCCTCTATTTTCTCACTACGAAATAAAAGATAATAATAATATGAAAGAAGAAAAGAAGTAGATTTTCAACAAGATGAAGCAGTTGCTCTACGTGTGCAGGGGCTGGGCAAGTGGACGGTTTGGCGTCGACTCTCCCTCGCTCACCTTGTGGCAATCGTCGTGCAGAAAGGGAACAGAAAGACAAATGCACGAGGAAGCCACTTCACTGAAGCCACGAAACAAGGGGGAGGTCGCGACTCTTGAGAAAGATCTCTTGAAGATAAGAAGAGATCTAGGCCTTTATTGAGGGAACAGGGACAAGGCCGATGATGCAACGGCGAGCGGGGCCACCATCTACTTCTTCTTGCCCAGACCACCACCGGTGTTGGCCTACGCACGATGTGGGAGGTCAGCGTTTGTCGCGAGCGGCAGCAGAACATAAGAGGAAGCACCTTGAAGAACATGATGTCGCCGTCGACGACGGTGTAGTTCTTGCCCTCCTGTCGGTACTTACCGGCGGCCTTGACGGCGGATTCGCTGCCGTGCTCCTTGAAGTCGGCGTAGGCCATCACCTCGGCGCAGATGAAGCCGTTCATGAAGTCCGTGTGGATCACGCCGGCAGCCTGGGGCGCCTTCGTGCCTTGCTGCGGAGCCACAGGGGAGAGAGAACGATCGAGCGACGGCGAGTTAGCCAGAGAGCAAGAGAGAGAGAGAGAGAGCGAGGAGGAGGCGGCAAAGGGGAGAAGCCAAGCGAGCGCGCGTACTCTGATGGTCCAGCACTTGACCTCGTCGGCGCCGCAGGTGAAGAAGTAGATGAGGCGAAGGGCGGAGTAGCCGGTCTTGATGATCTTGGGGATGGCGGGGAGGGCCTTGTGGGGCTCGAGGTAGGCCTTCTGCTCCTCGTCCGACATCTCGAGCAGCTTCGACTCGAGGGCGCCGGAGAAGGGGATGATGAGCTGGTCCTTCTGCTTGGAGTCCACCCACTGCTTGATCTTGGCCAGCCAGCGGTTCTTCTTCTTGAAGTAGTCGTCCTCGGACATGTTCACGAGGTAGACGACGGGCTTGGCGGTGATGAGCTGCAGCTCGTTGAGCCACTCGATCTCCCGCGCGTTCCAGTCGCCGTAGCGGACCTCCTTCTTCTCCTCGCGCAGGTAGGTCAGCAGCTTGTTCACAAAGGCCAGCTCGTCCTGCTTGGCCTTGTCCTTGGCCGCGCGCCTCGACTCCTTCTCGGCCTTCTCGTAGTAGGCCTCCACCATCTCCACGTCCTTCAGTCGCAGCTCCTCGGAGATGATCTCCATGTCCCTGTGCCATGCATGGCACGACAGGCGCAACGCAACCGTCAGCAAGTCGACGCGCCTCCCACGCGAGGCCAACAGAGAGAGAGAGAGAGAGAGAGAGGAGCAGAGAGAGGAGCGGGGGTCAGGGAGGTCACCTGACGGGGTCGAGGGCACCCTCGACGTGGGTGATGTCGCCGCTCTCGAAGATACGCACGACGTGGAAGATACCGTCCACGGCGCGAATGTGCGACAGGAAGGCATTGCCGAGACCTTCACCGCTGGCCGCACCCTTGACGAGACCGGCGATATCGGTAATCTACGCGGCCAGCACACAACAACAAGCAGAGATGAGCCTTTCTCATCGCACGTCTCGAAAGAGGCCTAAGGCCAATTCCATGCGCTACGAAGAATTCAAAAAGCGAAGATTTTGATGGCGTACGGCAAGACTGGCAGGGACGACAGAAGAGGGCTTGAACACATCTACCAGCCATTCGAAACGCCTGTCAGGCACAGGCACACGGGCCTCATTGGGATCGATCCTGTACAATGAACATTTCAGCAATTTGCATTCGGCATCGAGGATGACCAACAAATCAAATGAATTAAGAAATTAAGGCAGCTACGGTGGAGAATGATTAATTGCGTACGTGCAGAAGGGATAGTTCTCAGCAGCGACGGAGAGCTTGGTAAGAGCATTGAAGAGGGTCGACTTGCCGACGTTGGGAAGACCTACAATTCCCATCTTAAGATTGGCAGTGGGCCGGCCCAGGAGGGGCTTGGGTGCCGAATCGTCCTTTCCCTTCTTCATCTTCCGCTACTCTGAGTGCTGGATGCGATCACGATGGACAAAGCAGGCAAAGGCAGGCTTCACCCCCAATCAACTCCGGAAAAGAAGAAGAAGGAAATTACGAGAAAAATTGTGTTCGGAAATTGCGCGGCCACCGACGGTTACAGGGAGGTGCTGGGTGTGGCAACGACAGGCACAGCGACGGGGTGGTTGCTCTTGTGGAGCATCATGAGGGACATCTGTAGAGGGAGATAGATGAGAGAGGCGAAGAACAGCTTTCGGGCCGAAGTGGTGTCCCGCCGCTTGTAGAACTTGTGTGCCATCCACAGCAGGTACCTGATTGTCGCAACACGAACAACAAAAGGCGCCGATACAAACCGACGTAAGAGGACGACTCTTTGGAAGACAGAGAACGCGGCACGCCGCTTCCGATAGGGACACGTGCCCGTTGCAGAGAGTGGAATCGATCGCGTAGACCCAGCTCGTCATGCCAGCATAGCTGGAGACGAAGCCCAGGGGAAGCAGCATCGCCGAGAAGAGATAGGAGAGGCTCATCACCCTGACCGATGAAATCACCCCCCTCTCCCAAGGTCAACACTCATTCTATTCGTGTGTGGTGATGTGTGTGTGTGTGTGTGTGTGTGTGTGTGTGTGTGTGTGTGTGTGTGTGTGGCGCGTACGCATCTACGTTGGTGACGGAAAGCATCTTGTAGCCTGCTCGCGCGTAGTCCTCCTTCAGGGGGAAGGACAGCGACAGGAAGTGGGGGATCTGCCACAGGAACAGGAGCCCGCCTGCGTGCGCCGTGTACGCGCCGCGTGAGCCATCCCGCCGCAAAGGCGCCCCGCTGCCCCCCCCCCAAGACGCCTTCCAGGAATGCGCGTACCGAGCGCCCACGAGCCCAGGTCGAGCCGCCCCTTTGTGACCGCCGCCCAGCCAATCATCGGCGGAATGGCGCCGACCACGGAGCCCACCTTGAGCGCGACAGCGACGACAGCACAGGCCCATCAATCGACCGCCACATTTATTATTTATTTATTTATTTATTTATTTATTTATTTATTATTATACGAATGGTCGCGTACCCAGGTGTTGATGGGGTGCATCTGCTTGAGCGGGGTGTAGACGCCGGCGTAGAGCACGATGTTGGCCAAGGCGAGCGCCGCCGCGGTGTTGTCGACACGCGCCATGAGCAGGGCGGGCCCGACGATGCCGGTGACCACGCCGAACATGGTCGCGTGGGTGCTGCCCATTCGGCCTGCGAGAGGGGGGGGGGGAGAGAGAGAGAGAGAGTGAGAAAACGTCGAAGTAGAAGACGATCAGTGATGAAGATGATGTGTTGCGCGTTTCTGTCTGGACAACGGTACCCGAGGGCAGGGGGCGAGTCGAGGTGCGGACCATCCTGAGGTCGAGCTTGGCCTCGATGATGTGGTTGAAGGTGTTGGCCGAGATCACCGCCAGGCCCGTGCCCAGCGACGTCAGCGCAAACCTGCAGTCGTCGAGCCACCGCACGCACGCACGCACGCCGGTCACCACAGGTACAGGCGCGCGGCGTGCAACAGGGTCACGTCGTACCGCTTGAGGTCAAAGGAGGAATAGGGGGCCATGTAGTAGCCCGCCATGGTGGTGATGACCACCATCGAGCCGAGCTTGATCTTGCCCAGCTCCGAGTACATGGCCAGCGTCTCTCGGATTCTCTGCAGGAGCGATACCCTGCACGCGCCACGCAGCTGCTTGTCAGTGTTGTGGGCCACGCGTGCGTGCGGTGGTTGTGTGTGTGTGTGTGTGTGTGTGTGTGGTGAAGAAATGTCACAAAGAAGGAGGTGCAACATTCGGCGCGTGTGTGTGGTGTCCCGTGCCTCTTGGTGTGGGTGACGGTGTGTGGGAAAGAAGGAAAGATGCAGACACCGCCGGCGATCTCGGTTCGCGGCTGCTGCGCCTCCCTGGCCCAACGCTCGCTGCACCCATCCTCATCACAGCCCTCCACCGCCAAACGCACTGCAGAGATTCCTGATAAAGCATATAAGCTCGCGATGAGGTGGCAAAAATCCCCGATTAATGTTTTAAACAAAAATTAAAACAAAATTTGGAACACTTAAATGGCCAGCGCACCGGAACTGAACGAGGAACGACCGAGTGCGTGCACACCAAGATGTGGGACGGGCAACATTATGCAGAAATCGGAACTGACGGCGCTAGGTTGTCGATCGCAGGCTGCTGATTTCCTCTGGCCTAAATATGTCGACACGCTTTTCTCTGTCCGGCTACACAAGCACCATCTCACCACATCACCACCGTAACACCACAACAGCACCACAACATTAGCATAGCACTACCACAACACCACAACATCAGCTTAACACAAGCACAACATCACCACATCAACACCACCACAACAACCACAACACCATCACAACATGACCACACAATCACCACACCACATCATCATCACACCACAACACCATTACACAATTGTTGCACCACCATACCACAGTAACCTCATCACAACTCATAACCATCACATTACACCACAACTCCACAACCCACATCTCACATACACATTGCATGACACATGCATTCTAAATCACCACAACACCACTCCACAACCAAACTACCATATCATAACCATACCACCACTTTTACCTGACCTGTGGTGTAGTGGGCATCTCACCACACACTACCACACCACAACAGCATTGTATAACCACACCACTATCTATCAGGGGAGTCCAGCTTATCAGAGGGTTGATGCACTGAGAAAGCAGTGCTGTCTTGAGCTGGCTTGGTGATGTCATCAGTAGCTCCATCTGTCTGGGGTGTTGGCACTGGAGTGGATGGTACTGGGCAGCTCATGTATTGATGCAATGAATTGGGTGAAGCTGCTTTGCTGGTGTTGAAGAGTGGAACATGTGACCATTGTGCTGGCATTTGACCTGCAGATAGGCAAGCTTTTCTCACCACAGATCCCTGGATCCCTTGACATGAACAGCAAAGCCAACTTTGATACAGCCATCCTGCTTGTGTCAAGAGCACAGCACACAGCAGGCCTGCATATCTGCTCAAAGATACCAAGATTAGTGAGTGGGCCATACATCAGTCCAGTTGCAGTGCTTGATCATAAGCTGCCATGAATTACTCATTCTGCATTGTGAAGCCATGGAGGAAGATGTTGATGAATTTTTCAAAGCCTGCTGCAGAATTTGCCTCTATCTGCCTGCCAATGGGTGGCTCCCCAAGAGGCGCTCCTGTAAAAAAGTATGTGTCTGCATCCTGGTAAAAAGCGGCCATGGATTGATCAAATACCGAAAGGCAAGAAGGCACCATTTTGCGCACGTTCAAGTTCGAGTTCAAGTTCAAGGTACTTGCAATGCAGAGGGTGCACGTAACTGTGGAGCGTGGCCAAAGCACAGTGGAGCTCGACATCGACCTGCCGCCTACAGTCACTCATGATGGTGAGGATCTCTTTGAATGCCTTCAGCCCAGCCTCAACCTTGGCGAAGGTGAGGCTCTGGAGTTCTATGACCAACCACTCTGCATGTGGGTTTCAACTGATGAGGGTGTCATGTTTGGATGTGATGCACCTCACGGTATTACCCTGAGGTTGAGGGTCGTTGACGGTACTCTTCATGTCTTTCTTCAACTCCCTTGCCAACTCTTTTTAACTGCTCGATTTCTTACTCCTTTCACCTAGTCACGGTATGCTCTACTTTGCCAGAAACGGCTGATGCAGCCCCTGTCCTTCGGTAGCTCTAACACCTTTAATGTACGCTTGTTTCAAGGCAATCAAGAAGGAAACAAGAATTAACCTGATCTCCCACACAGCACGGTGGACACAGGCTGGTTCATCTGAATCAAATTTTGCACGGCCGCCACTAGATCAAGCAGCGACGCGCAATCTTCCCAACTTGGAACAAAATGCACTGTGAACGACATCAATTTACTGAAGTCCAATAAAGATTTGGCGCGACATCGTGACCTGACACAACACGCCAAGCGAGAGAAGAACGCGACAACATGAAAATATCAAAGAAAAAGGAGAAAGATAAGAGATTCAGAAAAAAAAAAAAAAAAAGCGAAGATGGCCACCAGCGGAAGGCCAACTAGCACAAGGCCGCGTGTAAAATTATTGGTTCTTCTGCCACGGGCCAGCTTTCTCTCCTCTCGTGGTACCAAGACGAACGTAGTTGCTTATTCAATTATAAATTTAAATAATAAAATTGTATCAGCTGGGGTGGGGGAGGGTCAGGCGGTGGGCGACAAGGAAAGGGAGGAGTCACGTGCCGACTGGCTTGAGCGAAGCGTGCCCGGCCTCAAGTGCCTGCCCGAGGGCCACCGACTTCTCCGCGGTCGCCTCCGCCACGCTGGCGGTACTTCTCCAGCAACCTCACAACACCGCCCAGGAATGCTTTGTGCGTATGTTTCCGTGTGCCAAACCGTTGCCTCCACCATCGCACAGGCGAGGGGCGAGAGTGGAAACCGAACGTGGCCTACCGTGCGCATCCGCTCCGGCCCAAGGAGTTCATACCTGTTGCGGGTAATATGACGCTGGCCTCCCACGCCCTTGTGTGCGCCTCGTGTGCGCCCTTCGGATCAGCCACGGGCCAACGCGCTGACGCGCCGTCGTCGTGGCTCATCTCTGCGCGCCAGAGTTCCACCCGTTCGTGCTGCAGGACAAGAAGCGGGAGCTGCAGGAGCTGCTTCACGGCCTCGGCGCACGCGAGGTCACTCTCCACCACACGTCCGGGAGGGGCACCCTCCGCTTTAAGGGTTCGCAGCCTAACAACAACAACAACAACAACAACAACAACAACAACAACAACAACAACAACAACAACAACAACAACAACCGAATAACTACAACGACGCCTTGTACCGAGTCTCATTGCGTGCATCCTTTACGCAGGCGCCACATCAAAGCGAAATCCGAAGACCGGGAGCTATATCGAAGAGGACAAGGACGCCGAGCTCACCTTCGACCAACCCACAATCCCACTCTTTGTCGACCAGGTTCCCTTGGGTGGTGGTGGTGGTGGTGGTGGTGGTGGTGGTGGTGGTGGTGGTGGTGGGTTTGGTGGGGCATGAAGGGCTGAGGCCAATGGCGTTGTTACATGTTCCGGTGGTGGCGCCATACAGGGCAAAGGGCGATGGTACAACGTGGAGCCGACGTGGCAGGCGTGCACCGCGCTCCGGCGACGGAGTGTGGAGAGCAGGGAGTGCCGTGTCGCGTTGACCATCACCTCCGACTACGAACTCACGCCGGACCTGGCCGCTGCGCTGCAAGAGTGCCAAGTCCACCTCGGTACCTACCCGCGTCTCTGCGTTCGTTTCTTATTTAGAAAATAGGAAAAAAACCCAAAAAAACCCAAAAAATTTTAATATAAATATTTCGGTGTATTTATATTAATATTTCTTCGTACTGACCCCGTGCTCGCGTGACACACGTAAAGGCGAAGACGAAAACGCAGAGTTCGTTCGCTTCGAGCCGGTGACGCGGGAGTATCGCGTCCGCTTCTTCACTCTCAAGCACTACCAGGTGGGTGGCCATCCAACTCGCCGCCCTTCGCGGGGGACTGCTCAGCGCACCATTGCATCGAGTGCGTATAACCTGAACGTCGCGCCGGCGTGTCGCCCATGCAGAAGCTGAACAGGGAGGCCGTGCGCGCGTGGAGCCCGGCGGATGTGGCCGCCTTCTTGCGCGCCGCCGACCTCGGCCAGCACGTCGACCTCTTTGAGGTACCACCCACCTCTCTCTCTCTCTCAGCCACGCTCGTGTGTGTGTGTGTGTGTGTGTGTGTGTGTGTGTTGTGTGTGTGTGTGTGTGTGTGTGTGTTGTGTGTGTGTGTGTGTGTGTGTGTGTGTGTGTGTGTGTGTGTGTGTGTGTGTGTGTGTGTGTGTGTGTGTTCTTATGCGACGTGCAGGGAAAAGGTGGCGCTGAGCTGGTGCACATGAGCGACCATCAGCTCTCAAAGATCCACCGCTTCAAACAAGAACCCGCTGTTCGCGCGCAGCTCGTCGAGGCCCTCCAGCGGTGCGCGCGAACAACGCTGCTGTCCTTGGTCGCTGGCTCTGTCCTCTTCAACCCTAACATGTTTTTGTCGACACCAAACCAGACTGATGGACTCGGTGGAGTGTCGACACCCGGCGCTCTCCGCTGTCGCAGAGCACGGCGGACCGCTGTGCGAGCTCTGCCGGAAGCGACTCGGCGTCGACTCGCCCGTGGCCCCCGCTCCGCGATCGCCGCGGCCCGCTGCCGTCGGCGTGGCCGCCGCGGCGACAGGCAAGCGCGCCTACGACAGCGACGACGATGACGACATGGGCGGCGCCGGCTACGTCGACGTCCGCGCGATGGACAAGCTCAAGGCCGCGCCCGCCGCGCAGAAGCCGTCGGCGCCCAACTACATCGAAGCGCCGCCGCCAGCCGCCGGCCCGTCGTCGAAGCAAAGAACGAAAGCGAAGAGGGCCGAGACGGCCAAAAAGCGAAACAAAAAGAGCGAAGCGACGGCGGCGGCGGCGGCGGCGGGCAACGCCTCCCGGCAGCAGGCGATGATGGGCGGGACCAGCGACGATGACGCGGAGGACGAGGAGGCGATGGAGCGGATGAAGGCCAAGGCGCGCCTCGTGGCGCGGGAGAAGGGCTACGTCTTCCGCGAGATCGACTACCGCGAGCTCGACCTCGAGCAGAAGATCGGCGCCGGCTCCTTCGGCGAGGTCTACAAGGCCACCTGGCGCGGAGCCCCCGGTGCGCGCGCATGACCACGACACACACACACACACACACACACACACACACACACACACACACACACACACACAAGACCGAGTGGCTGAGCGTGTGTGTTGTGTGTCGTGTTCAGTGGCGGTAAAGAAGATCATCAACATGGACGACGACGATGACGAGATGGTCGACGAGTTCATGCGCGAGGCCGCCATGATGGACCTGCTCGGTACACAACACACACACACACACACACACACACACACACACACACACACACACGAGCGTGGCTCTCCATCCATCCATCCATCCACAAACACGCGGTCATTGCTCACTCCCCGCGGCGCGCGCAGGCAACCATCCCAACGTGGTCAAGTTCGTCGGCGCCTGTCTCGGGGTACACGCCGCACGCGTTGTTGACCTTTTTCAGCGAAAGGCGAGAGCGAGAGAGGGAGAGCTACACTAGTGTCGCTGACCCCCCCCCCCTCTTCTCCTCTCCTCCTCCGACGACAGCCCTTCTGTCTGGTGTCGGCGTTCTGCGCCAACGGGAGCCTCGAGGACCTGCTGCAGAAGGACCACGACCTCCGCCTGCTCAGCGACCGCACGCTGGTGCGCATGGCCATGGACATCGGCGCCGGCATCCTCCATCTCCATCGCGAGGGCGTCATCCATCGCGTGCGTCGCTTCGCCTCCCCCCTCCCCTCTCCCCCCTTGTTGTGTCGTCGTCGTCGTCGTCGTCGCGTCGAATGGCAGAGCGTGACGCGTGGGCATGCGCGCGCAGGACATCGCGGCGCGCAACGTGCTGGTGGGGGAGGACTTCACGGTCTACGTGACCGACTTTGGGTTCGCGCGGATCAAGGAGAAGGGCGGCGACGGCGGCAACACGCAGTCCACGCTGGGCCCCGTGCGCCACATGAGCCCCGAGTCCCTCAAGGAGCGCCGCTACTCGGAAAAGAGCGACGTCTACTCGTTCGCCGTCCTCCTCTACGAGGTTCGAGCGTTCTCTCTCTCTCTCTCTCTCTTTTGCCTGCGCGCGCGATCGGTGCGGTGGCTCACTCACGACTCGGCGTCGACGCAGATGTGGATGCGCGAGGCCCCGTACATGGGGACGGGCATGGACCTGCTGCAGATCGCCCTGCGCGTGATGAACGAGGGCCTCCGCCCGCCCGTGCCGCCCAACGCGCCCCCCACCCTACAGTGCGCCCCCCCCTCCCCCTCTCCCCTCTCCCCTCCCTCTCCCCCGCGTTGCCCCGTTTGTGCGGCTAAGCCGGCGACGCCGGGCAGGGCGTTGCTCGAGCGCTGTTGGAAGGCCAACCCGGCGGAGCGGCCCGACTTTGCCGGCGTGCTGACCGCTCTGAAGGACATCTACTGCGAGCTCTGAGCGCGCCGAGGCTCGAGGGAGGGCGCCTAGAGGGCGGCCACGGGGAGGGGCGCGCCGATCTTGCGCGCGTGGTCGCGGGCGAGCTGCTCGAGGTGAGACACCGCCTGGTCGAAGGGCACGAACACCTTCTCCTTCGTCTTGCGATGCTCCAGCTCGACGCAGCCCTCCTTCTTCATCGCCTTGCCCACCAGCACCATCCACGGGAACCCTACGCGCCCGCGACATTTACAAAATTTAATTATTTAATGCACATAATAAATTATTTCAAATACCATTTAATTTTTTCGCCAAAAAAAAAAAAAAACAACGATAAAATAATTTCTGATTTTGTAAAATGATGTGTACCGAGTAGCTGGGCGCGATGGAGTTTGGCGCCGGGGCTGTCCGTGGAGTCGTCCAGGGCGACGTCGTTGGCGAAGAAGGGGCTGCGCTGGAGGTCGCCGTAGAGGCTGTGCGCGTGGGCCAGCACGTCGGCGTCCTTGGCCGCCATGGCCACCACCACGGCCTTGTAGGGCGCCACCGCCGCCGGCCACACGATCCCGCGCTCGTCGTGCGACGTCTCCACGATCGAGGCCAGCAGCCGCGTCACGCCCAGCCCAAAGCACCCCTGGACCGTGTGTCGCCACCGCCACCGTCAATCATCAAACCGATCGCACACACGCACACACACGCGCGCGCGCGCGCGCCTACCATCTCCGCAAAGTTGGTGCCGGTGGGCGTCGCGACGCGGGCGTCGAGCTTGGCCGAGTACTTGGTGCCGAGGTAGAACACGTGGCCCACCTCGATGCCCTTGCTGCTCGACAGCTCCCCGTCGCAGCCCGCCTCGGCGCACAGGTCCCGCTCCTCGGCGAGCGTGAAGTCGCCCACCGTGGCCGTGGCCGTGGCCGCAGCGTCGCCCACGAGCGACTCGTCGACGAGCAGCTGGCGCTGGCTGCCGGCGGCGCCCTCGGCGGTCTCCCCGGCGGCCGGGTGGACGCCGATGTCGACAATCTCGCCCGACAGCAGGGCGTGTCGCATGATGTGCGACTTGACCTTGAGCTCGTTGACCTGTCGACCCTTGGGCGCCACCACGACCCACTCCCGCACGCCCCCCGGCTGTTGCTGGGCGCCCGTCGCGGGCGCCTCCACCCGCGCTCGCACCACATGCACCGAGTAGGGCAAGCTTTCGACGTCCTACCAAAGTAAAGTAAAATAATTAAATATGTAAACAATATTTATGTAAAAAGATAAAATAATAAAAATAATAATAATAATAATAATAATAATAATAAAAAATAAGGGTAAAGCAAGAGGGGTGTACAGCGAGGCCGGCCTGTATGGTGGGCCAATCGAGCGCCCGGTGGTCGAGTCGAGGATGCTCGTGGTGATGGTGGAGTCTGCCCTTGGCCTTCTCCGTGTTGGCGGCATACGTGCACGTGTTGCACCTGCGACACACACACACACACACACACACACAAACACACACACACACACACACACACACACACACACACACACACACACACACACACACACACAGGCCGCTCAGCAGAACGTCCACCACGCCCCGCAACGCAACGGCGCGTGTGCGCTCACCTCAAAATGGTGTCCTCTCCGACGTTGGCCATCACGTGGAACTCGTGGGAGTGGTCGCCGCCGATGTTGCCGCTGTCCGCTGCGCGTGAGCAGGTGAGTGGTCAGCCACCGGCCTTGGCTCTCGGGGAGACTCCGTACCGGCGGCGATGACGTAGTCGAGCTCGAGCTGGGAGAGGATGCGCTTGTAGGCCCCCGCGACGTGTTGGTAGGTGCGGAGCGCGTCTTCCTTTGTGACGTCGAACGAGTACATGTCCTTCATGATGAACTCACGCCCGCGCATCAGCCCGAACCGAGGCCTCACCTCGTCCCTGTACTTGAGGCCTTTACACGCCACGTCAGCAACCGGTCATGCCACGTCAGCAATTGGTTATTCCAACTATGCACACCAAAAACACACCGATTTGGTAGAGGAGGAGCGGGAGCTGGCGATAGGAGACCGCCTCGTTCGCGAACAGCTGCGTGATGAGCTCTTCGTGCGTGGGCGCAAGGCAGAAGTCGGCTCCGCGCCTATCCTTGAGGCGGAAGAGCTGCGCCCCACACGATCACGAACGTTCGTGGTGGTCAGTTGTGTGCGTGCGATGTGTGGTGCGCGTGTAACGCAAACGTGTCTGGCACGCGTGCCTCGGGTCCGGAGGACTCCCAACGGCCGGTCTGCTTCCAGATAGCGGCGGAGAGCAGCAACGGCATCTGCAGCTTCTGCCCACCTGCAGCCCGCACAAGTTCAGTGACGCGGCACGACACGACACGACACGCATGCACGCCCGCACAGGCAGCATACCTATGCTCCCCATCTCACGGTCCACGAGGGCGGTGAGCTTCTCCACGGCACGCACGCCTAGCGGCAACAGTGTGTAGACTCCACTTGCGGCCTGGCGAACGTGGCGTTGGGAAAGCACACACATCAGGCGATGATCGCTTCATTGTTCAGCGTACGATTGGTGGTGGCGGCGGTGGCGGCAGCTACCTGGCGCATGAGGCCGGCCTGGAGCATGAGACTGTGCGAGGCCACCTGCTGCTGGCCGTCCTGCTGCTCCCCAACCCCGGAGCTGCCTCCCTGAGCCCCGGAGCCCGTCCCGGTGCCCAACAGCGTGGACACTCGATGCGCTACGGGCCAGCTATGACAGTTTTTAAATTTAAATATAAGATTAAGTGCCCCTCTTGTTTGGAAGTACGACAAATAAATGGTATAAAATAATTAAATTAAATAAAAATGAACATACGTTGGTCCGGAGGTGAGGGTGCGCCGGAGAAGACATTGGATCGGGGATGCACTTGCGCCCGCAGCGAGCCCCACCTTCGCCGCGCTGCCCAGTCCTCGCTTCATCCTGTGGTTCCAAGAAACAGCGCAACAGACCTTTTCTGGTCTTATGCTTGGGAAATCGAAAAAAAAATCGAGAGAAATGCTTCAACAAAAGAAACTTTACTCGCTGGGCCACTGTGCCACTGTACCACAGTGCTTTTGGCTAAGCTGGGGCATTTGCTGCCTCCAACAGAGGTATTTATAAGATGAGCTGCCTGTTCGGCTAGAGCCAGCAGAATTAACTGAGTGTGGCTAAGGGACTTTTCTGATCAAATGTCTTCATGTTTGCTTGAGCCCCCAACCAAGTTAAGGTGGTGCCACCATCCAACCTCTAAGATCCAAGTTCTCTGGCTGGCAATGCGGAGAAACGCTTGTGCTGACGTGGCAACCGCGGAATGGGGATCAGAGGTTCGGTCGAAAATCAAGGGAAAGGTCCAATGGCCGTCGGCCCGACTAGCCGGTTCGTCGCTTCTTCTTCCGGTTCTTCTGGTCTTTTTCACGTATCTGCATGTAGAACCACGAGCTCGTTGAGGTCGCGGATCCTGCGGCATAAACTCCCCAAGACCACCGGTCAGCATTCACAACCAACTTCGAACTACCACCAGCACCTCTCCTTCCACTTTGTACGTGCGTTCCTTCAAGTCATGTCTAGGTGCACATGAAATTAGCCAACTCGCATTCAACCTAACCAACCATGTACAGGTAGGGCAAACAAATCCCAACCTTAAATAGAATGAGCACCAGCACCGTGGCACGCAGCAGAAACGACTACTCGTCGCCTCCCAAGCAGGGCACCACGCGTCCCATCTTCGGAGTGCTCACGCAACCCGTCGAGACCGAGGAACGGCTGATATCCTTTGCCAAGGACTACAGCGAGTACATCCCCGCCTCCTTCGTCCGCTGGCTCGAGTCTGGCGGAGCTCGCGTCATCGCCATCCAGTACATTCCTCCTCCATTGTCGCTCTGCTTTCCACCTCTCTCTGCTCTTTCTCATGTTCTTGTTTGAAGCTATGAGACTCCCGAGGACGAGCTTCGACACCTGTTCGACAGCATCAACGGTCTGCTGCTGACCGGCGGCGAGATCGATGATGTGGCGTACGTGCTCCTGTCTTCAAGTCATTGTCCATGTCGCGGTTGTGATTGGTTTGTGAGATAAAACTCAAAACCTCTCATCAGGAACTCGACGTACGGAAAGACTGCTCGGAAGCTGTTCGAGTGGGCGAAGGAGTCCAACGATGCTGGACAGGAATTCCCCATCTACGGCACTTGCCAGGGCATCCAGCTCCTATCCATGCTCGCCACCGGCAAATGTGAAATCAAAGAAGATTGCAAGGTAACGCCCTTGACGCGCACACACACACACACACACACACACACACACACACACACACACACACACACACACACACACACAAATACGGACACGGTCGCCCGATCGACCGACGTGCTGACGCCGGTGCGTTGTCAGGCCACGCTGGGTATCTCGAAGCCGCTCCACTTCACCGAGCATGCCAGGGAGAGCCGACTCTTCAGCTCCCTCTCGCCCCACCTCCTTGACCTACTCGCCACCAAGCCCTGCGGCGAGCACCTGCACAGCTCGTGCATCACCACCGAGGCCTTCCAGGGTACACTTCTCCCCCCGTTCGCGCGTGGCTCACACCGACAACCGCACATCACTTAATGTTGTTGTTGGGGGGGGGGGCAATAACAGAACACGAGGAGCTGCGGGAGATGTTCAACGTGCTGGTGGTGAACCACGACATTGAGGGAAAGGAGTTCGTGTCGTGCTGCGAGGCCAAGCGATACCCGTTCTACGCGAGCCAGTTCCATCCCGAGCGACCCGGCTGGGAGTGGAACGAGGAGGAGCAGATCGACCACTCGCCAGAGGTCGTGCTGGCCTTCCAACACCTGGCCTCGTTCCTCGTCTCGGAGGCCTGCAAGAACGACCACCGCTTCGCCGACAAGGAGGAGGAGGAGCGGCGACAGCTATACAACTCGCCGCCCCACCTGGTGGCCACCCAGAAGGAGTCCAAGATGTATGTGCAGACATATCTGTGGAAGCACGGCGAGAGGTGCCAGTAAGATTATATATTTTTTATGAAGCCGCCCAATCGACTGCTGGTCGCTTATATTCTTACCAATCCGCGTCAACCTATGTCGGAGGAGCACATGGGGTGTCACATATGTCATGTCGCTATTCATACGTCTGAGGAGTCATTAACAGCGTGGCTGGCGCCAAGAAGTGCGTCGAGGGTGGCTACGACGTCGTCCATGGTGGGCCTCTTGGTGGCGTCGGCGTGCCAACACTTCTTCATCAGCTTGGCCACCGCGGCGTCGCAGTCCGGCGGCACCACCGGGCGGCGACCTTCGAGCACCTCTAGCGTGACGCCCATGAAGTTGCGCCCGGCAAAGGGCACCTTGCGCGTCACCACCTCCCACACGATGATGCCGAACGAGTACACGTCGGCTTTCTCCGAGTACCGCTCGCCTCGAATCACCTCCGGCGCTGCGGCCCCCCCCCCCAAACTCATGAGCTCATCCAGGAGTGGGGGAATGGCTGGAATGCATGGGCGATAAAGGCGTGGGAGAGGAGGCCCAACCTGTCCAGCATGGCGTGCCGCAGCGGGTCATGGTCGCGTTTTCCTCCTTGATGCGCGCGAACCCAAAGTCGGCCACCTTGACGTTCCACTCGTCGTCGACCAACAAGTTGGAAGGCTTCACGTCGCGGTGCACGATGACCGGCTCACGGGTGTGGAGGTAGGCCAGCCCGACGGCTGCCGATCGCAGCAGCTTGAGGCGGCGCGGCCAGGCCAGCCGCACGGAGCTGTCGGCAAGAATCTCCTTGAGGGCGCCTCGCTTGACGAACTCGGTCACGATGCACAGGTTGGGCCTCTTCACGCACGCTCCTGCCATTGGTGGGCGTTGGTTGGTAACGTTTGATTTTGTGGTTTATCATTGGTGGCGATGTACCGATGAAAAGGACGATGTTTGGATGGTGGAGCTCGGAGAGGAAAGCCATCTCGGCGCGGAACTCGAGTAGTCGTCGCTCGTCGAGTTGCTGCTTGATGAAACGCTTGACCGCCACGTCTACTCCCTTCCACTTGCCGCGGTACACAACTCCATATGATCCCAACCCCACCTGTACCGCCCATCCTGTCAATCACTTGTCTGCACAAGACACTGCATGCGGTAATGCAAGCAACTACGCTCGCACACAACAAACACCAGGGTGAGCACCTGCTTGCCCAGCGATATCTCGTTGAAGTCGATGACCCATCGGCACAGGTTGGCCGACGTGAGGAAGTTGTCCTCCTTGAACGCCAGCCCCTCCCCCACGTGCGTCTGCAGCTCGGCCGACTCGCTGTGGCGCCCACGGTGACCGTTGGTGTCGGTGGACGATAGAGAGCGGCCGTAGCTATCTTCGTCGTCGCTGGAGTGGCCTTCAGCAGAGTCGCCAAAGAAGCGCTGCTCGAGGCCTCGCGTCTTCACCTCAAACAGCGTCGAACCTGCGCCGGGCGCGCAAAACAACCGTCAGCCACGCGGGTAATCACCTCTTACGCGTTTGCGCGTTACCTTTGGGGTTGTCTGGCATCTCGAACTTGCCCAGGTTGATGAATCGGTTTCGATCGTCGGCCAGTGCGCTTCCCGCGAGCTTGAGCTTGGCCTCGCGCGATATGACGATCTGCACGTTGTTCGTTGAGTGTTTGCAAGTGAAAGGAAAACTCACACGCGCGCGCGTACCTGGCCGCCGTTGGTGATGGCTGTGATGCGCGCGGCCGCATTGACCACCGGCCCGATGTACTCCACCCGCCTCGTCTTGGGGTCACGTATCAGCCGCGGGTGGCCCACGTGCACTCCCATCCTCACACGCAGCCCGCGGTAGATGGCCCTGCGTGGTATTGAACGACACGCGCAGGCTCAGCCACGACCACCAAACAACACTTTGCTTGTCGATTCAACGCAGAGGCGACGGTGGAGAGAGCTTACCGTCCATGGCGCTCATCCCACTCCTCGGCGGCGCCCGGATGGTCGAGCAGCGCCTTGGGCCACTCCACCCTCTCCACGAGCGCCACCTGCACCGCCATGCACCACTCCACGGCGTCGGCCGTGCTGGCAAAGGCCATGCAGAACGAGCCCTCTCCGCTGATCCTGTCCCGTAGAAAGATGACCTCGTAGCCGCGGTGGTGGCTGAGCATGTCGCGGAGGAGCGCGTTGTGGAGCAGCGTGGCGTCGCGCATGGCCTCGGCGTTGAATTCCCACAGAGAGGCGGCCCGCGTGATGTCGGAGAAGACCATCGTGACCTCGCCCTCGGGCGGCCTCGCCCCGCCTGTCGCCGGTGACGTGCCCGAGTCCTTGGCCGGCGCCCCGCTGGAGTTGGAGCTGGTGGAGACCGAGTGGCGACTCATTGAACTGCTGTGCGAGTTGGCTGTTGTCCGATCGGAGAAGCTCATGGTCGACGACGAGCTCATCGACGAGATCCAGCCGCCATTGTCGCCCATCGTGCTCAGTCTTGTCATCGCCTCCTGCACGAACATATGATCAACCAAGATGCACTCTCGGCCGCACATTCATATCATTCCATGCACAATAGGCATACCAAGAACGAGGGGCGAATGGAAGGCTCAGAATGCCAAGCATTCTTCATGAGCTCGATGTACTCGTGAGGGATGCTGGCGTCCAGGTCTTCCTCGCGGGGAAGCGCAGGCCGGGCGTGGTCGCGAATCACCGCCACCGCAATAGCCGCTGGCCTATCAGTCCGCGGAAATCGATTAGCCAATCAGGTCTCGTTGCAACAACCAATGAGGAACGAGGAGACATACGACATTCCGTAGTAGGGCTGTTCGCGAGTGAGTAGCTCCCACAGGATGATACCGAATGAGTACACGTCGGCCAGCATGTAGTCCACCTCCGGCGCCTCGTTGAGCACCTCTGGCGCCATCCAGTGGAGGCTGCCCTCGGCGTGCCGGTTGTGGTCGTGTCGCGCGAGCTGCTCCTTGGACTGGGTCAGCCCGAAATCGCTCACCTGTTGTGGAACCAGCAAGTGGGGTCAGGACACATGTCCACCAAGCCAATTTTGACTTAAGGGAGAGGGGCTATGTACCTTAACGTTCCATTTGTTGTCGAGGAGGAGGTTGAGCGACTTAAGGTCGCGATGCACGATGCCCGATGAGTGGAGGAAGTGCATGCCCTTGGCCGCTTGGTAGGCGATCTTGACCCGCAGAGGCAGCGGGATGTCCGGTACCAGCTCGTTGTGCAGCAACTGTGATCAAACTCAACCAATCAGTATTCGAGATTTTCTCGCACGTGGTTGAGAAGGGTGGGTGTACGTCGAACAGAGAGCCGAGAGCCATGAACTCCATGACGATGCACATCTTGGGCGGCTTGGTGCACGCTGCCATGAACAGCACCACATTCGGATGTCGCAGCGCTGTCATCATACGCACCTGAACAACGTATTTGAAATCAACACAAGGTCGACGCTTGGGCGGGAAGGGACATGGAGAACCTCTTCCTTGAAACTTCGCTCGAGCTCTCTGGTGGCTGCGGAGTTGGCCGCCGACGATGTGATCATCATCTTGACTGCAACTTCGGTGCCTTTCCACACGGCCTTGTGCACCGTGCCGAACCCGCCGGCGCCCAACTCCTCGCCCATCTCGAGCTCCTCCACGTCGACCTCCCACTCGTCCTCCTTGTGGCCGCGCGAGCGCGCCCATAGGAGCGCGCCCACAGCCAGTACCACCAAGACCACGGCCACCACGAGGGCGGGGATGACCGAACCCAGCACAGCGGCCAACACAACGTCGGTCGAGCTGCCAGAGTTGGCCGACTCCAGGGCCTCGCAGTGCGTCCCAGTGAAGCCATCGTTGCACGTGCAGACGCCCGCGGGGGTGCACAAGCCCCGATTGGAGCACACAGCGCCGTTCGATACGCAGGCGGCAAACGAGCTCACCACCTGTCCGCCACAGGTAACGCTGGCGATGACGCCGGCCAACCGGGACTTGGCCTCGGGGTGATCGGGAATGGCCAGTGAATTTCTGCAGACATATCGCAGACACGCCCAGGTGTGAGCGCAGTGGGCAAGAGCAGAGCGATAGGTGGAGAAGCGAATGGTCGTACTCCTGCGCAAGGGACAGCGCTTCGGGATAGGACTGAGACCAGTAGAGGTAGTCCACCAGCAAGCGCGCCTTTTCGCAGTTGATGATAGACGATGAGAGCATGACAAGATGTTCGTAGCTCACCATCGGCCAGCTCCCGAGTCCTCCTCCTACACAACCACAATAAGATCATGAGATCAAGTTCATGCCCAATCGCGTTATGTAAGAGCGTGCCGTTGATGAGCGAAGAGGTAAAGGGTTGCGCCTTGAAGTCCCTTATCGAGGAGGCGATGCTCGCTGAAGATGCCGACACTCGCTCTCCGCGAATGTTGATAAGGTCGGCAAACCCCAGGTAGCGCCGGGTGCGGATGGGCTCCTGAGGCCACACTGCCAGCCTGTACGAGGCAGAGTCCAAGGCCATTGCCACGTCATCGGCCCACACCACCCGACCGGTGTTCTCGACCGGGAAATGGACCGACCCGCCCGTGCCCACCTGCTCAGTCGAGCGCGCTAGCACCTGAGACAAGCAGACAAGATGATAAAGATGATGTCGACAGTCGTGCTGATGCATACCTGATCTCGGAAGGCCCTGCTGGCGTTGCTCAGGGCCTCCAGCATGATGCTGGTGACCGAAGGGGCACCGCTGCTGAGGACCACCGTGATGTTCTGGGCGGGCAGGAGGTGGGCTAGCGTGGGATTGAGCTCGCGAATGGCTGGGTGGTTCCACGTGTCCACGGTTCCCAGATAGATGTCTGCCAGCGTTGTGAGGTTGAACAAGAGCGAGCCCTGGGTCAACACCTCTGGCAACTGTAGCAAAGATAAGCACATATTCGCAATTGCTGATCAGGTGCGACTGCACGTACGCTGTAACCTGCTCCAATGGCATATGCAACGATGGGCACGCTCAGCTGTTGCGAAGATGGTGATCCTCGCTTTGAAGTGCCCTGTGCTTGTGATGTGGGCAAATCTTGGCTTACGCTGACCACGGCAATGTCGACGTTGTCTGTAACAACCGTAATAGATACAAAGAGTCAGGAAGATAACGAGTAGAGGACATCATTTGTTCACTTTTCGCGCTTGCGTACTCGAAGTAAGTTCGCCGAGGGCTTGTGTGCCGTTGCCCTCGTAGTAGTAGGACAGCTGAAAATTGGCGTCCAACGGGAACGATCGGGCCCATATGGGACCAATCATGAAGTTGTCTCCCTTGCCAATCACCACCTTGCTCGTGAACGTCTGTTTGCCGTTGCACGACAGCAGACCAAACGAATCCATTATCAACCTGAGCCACATCGCCGGACATTTGCGTGAGTTAATCAGACCAATCGAACACTCCCGCAAGAAAGGGGCAACCTCTTGTACGCCAATGGCAGCGGCACGTAGCCCAGCTGTGTCATGGTGAAAATGGCCTTTTCGTTGAGTTGGGTCCAGGCCAGCATCTGCTGGCCGTACGTTATCCAGTTGCAGTCTGACGAGTGGACGTGCTGCTGTGTTGTGGCACAGCTGAGCATGACCATGGGGTAGGAGGTCGAGAGATTTCCATTGTGCACATCCACAGCAAGAAAACGCGCGGTCACTCTATCGAGGACCTCCGTCAGTGCAGACTGCACTGCTTCATTTGAAGGCGACACCGTGGCACCTAGTGTAAGCCCCCCTTTGATGTTAGCTCCTATTCTTATGGAGCAAGGGCGGCGCAGTTGTACCAGCGTTGTTCTTCATGTGAGCAACAGAGAGGTTGCCCATGCCGGCGTAGATCGCTATGGTGTAAGTGAGGCTGTAGGGTATCATCTATGGAGTCGACAAGTGCGCGTATGTTAGGTCCTGTGTGTGGTCCAGCTGTTTGTTATAGGTAAATGACACGCACCATAACCGCGCCGATCTGCTGCTGGCCAGGAGTGACTGCGAATGAGCGCGGAGAGATTGAGCTGAGCTGCATCCACCTGCTGGCCAGTGAGTCGTTGGTGGAGTACACCGACATTGCGAAAGCAGGGTTGAAGTCGGCCAACGCGCTCGCGAAGGAGTCCGAGATGCTGGCTCGCCTATCGTTGGCAAACACCAATCGGATGGCCTCGAAGGGAAGGGCGAGGTCGGGATTGAGCGCTGCGATGGCCGAGTCGTTCCAGAAGACGATGGAGCCTGACCAAATGTCTGCAAGCACCTTCATGTCCAGCACCTGGTGGCCACATTCGCGTAAGTATGTGGCCACATTCTCTTTTCCACCGGAGCTACAACTTACCAGAGCTTGCCCATTGGCTGGCGCGTAGGGGCCGAGGTTGTAGGCAGCCACGATGGGTTGGGCCAGGACGGGTAAGTGGATGGCGTTGTGCGCCGTGAGCCACTCGGGCGGATACTGTGAGTCTGTTGCCGCAAAATCCTGTGGTATCGCCGGGGAAGCATAAATGAACATAGTCCCCATCTCATGGCAGTCAGCGTCGATTATGGAAAGTCAAATTAGGTGGGTATGCTCATGCATGTGGTGAAGCGTACAAGAGCGCCAGCCACAACAGCCTCAAGAGCTGACTCGGCGCCAAAAGACCGGATTTGTAGGGTGAAGTCCTCCTGCACAAACTATATTCGCCACGGTGTGAGGCACACAGGGCAATAGGAAAACGGTGGCAGAGGTATAATCCCTCCGGCTCCGTAACTGCGCTTTTTACAAGGCGTGTTGAGCAAGAAAAAGAAGAACGTGCACCTTGTAGTTCTCTGTGACGGAGTTGATGAAGGTGCCCATTTGTAGGCTTCCGCCTGCCGACATGATGGTCTCAAGTCGAACTACGAAGTGATCTCTAGTAAGAATACAGCACAATATGTCGGGGCGGGCATAAAACCTGGCGCGACTAGAAGGGCGAAACACAGCAACAGCGAGGCGCGTATCATGTTGGCGTGAAAACAAGAAACAAAGCTAAGCGTACACACTCAACCCTAAGTAGCGTTTGCCAATCGGGAAGAAGCACCTAATTCCGGAAGATTGCCCAAATCGGAGAGCGGTATCACTTCATCTCGGCAAGCCGCGAACGCACTTGCTGTGCCCTGTCAGGGATCGGTCACTCACTTCTAAGTTGTCAGTTTTGTCCCGATGCGTGAGATAACTGCACTTCCGGGCCGGTGCCGCCGTGACGTCAAAATGGCCATTTTATTGTATTTCTGCAATAAAAGATTATGTATAGAATGAACCAGGATGTGGCGGCCCTCATAGCAGCGGCACTGGACCACAAGGACGTTGTCAATTGGGCCCTTTCCAGCGTTCGTATGCGCAGGCTGCTGATGCCTTTCATCGTGCGTGGGTGCTCCGCCCCCACCGAGGCGGCCCTGGGCCGACTGCAAGCAGCGGCAGAGGCGGGGGACCGGCACCTCGTCCGGCAGCTTCGGCGACGCCTGCCCTGCATTCTCTGGCCAGTCTCCAATGCGTGCGTCCGCCCTAGCCGCCCGCAGCAAGCCTGTGGCTCCGGCTCAACGCGACCCGTGGTGGGTTGGCATGTGCGTGTGCATTCCTAGCGACCTGGCACGGAGGTGTTGGCGGTGCAGTTGCGGCGAAGTGGCAACCGAGGAGCAACTCGATCTCTGCACGCGCGGGGACCAACTGTTGGACACCTACAGCGACCTCCTCGAGGACAAGTACGGCACCAGCTGGGACGTCCAAGCGCCGACCCTGACGCTGCAGCTCCGTCCTCACGCCACCGTTCAAGAAGGCGATGACGCCGCGGTGGAAGAAGCCGGGGAGACTCCATGCGCTGGCATCACGTGCGAGGTACCACTACCACTTCAAGCATCTTGCCTCCCTGAGGGCCAGCTGTTGTGACTCCTTGTCTTGCGTGAATACATGACAGGTGGCATTCTACGTCACGTGGTTCGAGGTGCTCACGTCCGAAGGACTCGTTCGCCACGACGTGAAGAGTGTCAAGGACTGGGCGATCCTCGGCTCGACCGACCCACGCCGGCTGGTGTCCCCGGGCCTATCCAAGGACGCCACGCCCCACTGGCTTCAGCGTGAAGAACCTCAGGAAGAAGATGACGTGGACCACCACGACGACGGCATGGAAGAAGACGAGTAGTCGTCAGACAGGCCACGCGCAAATATTTTTGGTTTTGTTTTTCGCCTTATTTTCTCGCCTTTTTTCTTTTTATCCCGCTTTATTCTTTGGCGCTTTGATGGCGTTCCATTTCTGATCTCAGATCTCGTTCATCTCCATCTCTGCACATCCCTCCAACATGGCTGACTCTGCCCCAGCCCAAACGTCGGCTGCCTCTATGGACGAATCTACGAAATCCACTCCCGCTCCCGCCCCTCTACGCAACTGGTCGGCTGTTTTGAGCCAGCCCGCCCCTCCTCGCAAGCCGGCCCCCGCTGCGCCCAGACCAGTCGCCACGGTCGTGACCGGAGCTTCATCTTCCGTCGCCTCTGCCCAACCGGCCGAGATTAAAGCGGAATCAGGCCAGGATGCATCCGCGATGAATCAGCCAAGCGCAGCTGCAAAGCCTCAGAAGCTGCCCAGTCGGCCCTCGCTCGTCGAACAGCACCTGCAGCACCAGCAGCCCAAGCGCACCATCCTGGTGCTGGATTCGGGTGCCATCATCAAGGGAGTGCGCGTAGAGCGCCTGGGCAGCGAATTCTGGACGATTGCCGAGGTGATTGACGAGATTCGGGACGTGAGGGCTCGCGATTACCTGCAGACCTTCCCCTACGAGATCAAGACCACCGAGCCCGACCCAAGGGACATGAAGGCCGGTACGAATCGCTTCATCATCACCATTCGCATTCTCTACACATGATTGCCCTGCGCAG
>JANDJZ010000707.1:40000-41333 GCA_027943245.1 Acanthamoeba sp. SK_2022b | reverse complement strand
ACCATCGCCCGCATATCCGCCTGCTCGCTCTGCTTCGCCGCTGCCTCTCGCCTCTCCCTTTCCTCCTCCTCCTCCTTCTCCGCGGCGGCCTTGCGCTTTCGCTCCTCCTCCTCTTCGAGCTGTTGCTGTTGCTGTTGCTGTTGCCTCTTCTTGTTGTTCTCCTGCTCCTGCTTGGCCTTCCTCCTCTCCTCCGCTTCCCGCTGCGCCTTCTGCTTCTGTTCGGCCGCCCGTCGCTTGGCCTCCTCGGCCTCCTCCCGCGCCTTCCGCTGGCGGGCCGCCTCCGCCTCGGCGGCCTCCCGCCGCTTCTTCTCCCTCTCCTCGGCGGCCCTCTTCTTCTTCGCCTCGGCCTCGGCCTCTCGCCTGCTCCGCTCCAGCTCCCTCTCTCTCTCCTCCTCCGCCGCCTTCTGCTTCCTCCTCGCTTCGGCCTCCCTCTTCTCGGCCTGATCGCAGTCGTCCTGGCGCGGCGACGCCTGCGCGAGAGCGCTCTCGTCCTTCTCAGCGACGGAGTCGTCATTTGGCTGTGCGTGAGACACCTGCGCCCCCCCCCCGCCACGTCAGCACCTTTTGCCCCCCACGTCGCGCGAGGAGAGGGAGAGGGAGAGGGAGAGGGAGAGGGAGTACGTACCTGGCCGAGCACGGTGCCAGAGGCCGACTTCTCCTCCTGCTGCTGCTGCTGCTGCTTCTTTTGCTTCCTCTTCAGCTTCTTCTTCTCAGCGGCCGACAGCTGCTGCGCGATCAAATGAAAGGGGGCGTGAGGGGTCGTGATCCATCGCGTATCAACACCCCCCCCCCACCACCACCACCCATTGAACCACCCAGGCCTACCTGTCCGGCCGCCGCATAGTTCGAAGATGACTCGGCCAGCAGGTTGGCAAACACTGCGCACGCAGACGTCGTCGTCGTCAGCAACAGAGCGACAGCATCGTGCAAGGGCCCGTGCATGCGTGGCGATGAGTGCAGACGCCTCGCCGGCAAAAGGGTGGCGCACCGTTGTTGTGGAAGAGGGAAAATGAAGAAGAGGAGGAGGCATCGCCGGCAGCCGCGCCGTCGGCAGCGGGGCCGGTGGAGGTGAGGTTCTTCCACGAGACGTTGACCTTGACGACGCGCTGGGCCTTGGGGAGCAGCTTGATAGCGGCCGCCTTCTTCTCTGCCGTACTCTCCGGGGCCTTGCCCACCTCGACTGTTTGACGGAACGAAATCAGAAATCGGATTAACTAAAATTTCGACGATGGCAACGGCGAGATTAGGTCGAATGGAGATGAGGAGAGAGATGGGGTGGTAGATACCACCAAACCCGGTGCGTTTGGGGGCGGGGGCGGGAGTGGCCTGCTGC
>JANDJZ010000707.1:0-37500 GCA_027943245.1 Acanthamoeba sp. SK_2022b | reverse complement strand
CGAGGCGGCGATCGTTCTGCTTGGTGCGCAGGAGCACGCGGTACACGGGGTAGGGCTGCTCGCCCAGGTTCACCATCGTGCTCATGGTGGGCTCCTGCCGGGTCCACGAGGCCACGTGACGCGCGTGACGTGTCAGGACCGCACGCGCGCGCGCTCGCGGCGCAAAGCTGATTGGCGGGCGTTCGGGGGGGCAACCTTCTGGATGGAGATGCAGATCTGGCCAAGCTGTTTGTCGTTGCCGATGATGTTGGCGTGCACTGGCGAGGCGAGGAGAGGAGGTGAGCCCGGGGGGGGGGAAGCGAAATAGAAAATGGTTGCTATGCAACAACTGCATCGGCGCACGCACCGGTTTGGTGGTAGAAATAGCGGCGGTAGTCGAACACGTTGATGTGCTCCTGCAGGTGCAGGTCCTTGGACTGAGGTCTCGGTCCTGATGTGCACGAGCGTTACATACGAGAATCCATGCATTCCACGCATACCACATCACGAACACGCGAGCAGAAATGGGAGAGAGAGGTGATTGGAGGGGAGTTTTTTTGGGGGGGAGGGTGGCTTACCTCGCCCCTCCTCGATCTTGAAGCCGAAGCCGTTGGTCCACATGGACTTGCCCGGCGCCTTGCCCTCCCCCTCCCCGTCCTCGTCCAGGCCGGCCCGCTCCTTGTCCTTGAGGGGGCGCATCGTGGCGCTGCCCTCGCTGGGCATCGCGCGGCTGCGGGACTTGGTGGCCACGTCCTGCAGCTTCTCCGAATTCACGCGGATCACGCCTGCGCGCGCGCGCGCGAGTGGTCAGCCAGGCCACGAGCGATTCGAGGAATGCGCAGAGAGGAGGCGCGCGCGGTACCGAGGATGTCGCGAGAGCCCTTGGTGCGGGACTCGGCGCGATCGCGGTTCTTGTTGGCCTGGAGGAGGGCGAGCAGCTTGGCCTTGTCCTCCTCGACCAGCGGATTGTTGTCGACCACGATGCAGAAGGCGTTGTTGTCGCTCACGAGGCTCAGGATCTCCTTGGGAATGTGCGCCAGCTGGTTGTTGGAGATGTCCAGGTGCATCAGCGCCGGCAACGACGCCAACGATCCCTGCCATTCATTAATTCGACGAAACGTTAGCAAAACGCATTTCGATAATAATTAGAATAATTAGAAAATAAATCATAAATCATAATAAACAGCAAAAATACAGCAATAGCAAGCGGAAAAGGCAAAGTACGGAGAGTTCGCGGATCTGGTTGTCGTTGACGTAGAGCTCCTCGAGCTTCTCGAGCTTGTCGAGAGCGGGCACGGCGTCGATCTGGTTGTTGGACAGCTCCAGGAAGCCCAACTGCGTCAGCTCGTTCACCGCAGCCGGCACCTACACACGCGCGCGCCGGTCAGCTGATGTTCGTATCGTATCCTGATGTGTGCGCGCGCGTGTGTGCGTGTGCGTGTGTGCGATGGCCGTGCCTTGGAGATCTTGTTGGAGGAGAGGTCGAGGTAGGAGAGGGTGGTGGCCTTGAACAGACCCTCCGGGATCTCCGTGATCTGGTTCTCGGCACCGATCAGCGAGTGCAGGCGCGGGAACGACGCGAAGATCGAACCGGGGAGCGACGTGAGCTTGTTGGCGCTCACGTTGAGGCGCTTAAGAAGGCGCAACGCCGACAGGTCCTCGGGCAGCTCCGTCAGCTTGTTCCTGCTCAGGTCCAGGTACACCTGCACCGCCACCGCACACACACACACACACACACACACACACACACACACACACACACACACACACACACACACACACGTGTCAGCCGCCAATATTCGTCGACAGCACACAGCGTGGTGGTTGGTGGTGGTGGTGGTGGAGGAGAAGCGAAGCACGTACGACGTAGTTGAGGCGGCAGATGTGGAGCGGGAGCGTGGGGCCCATGCCCAGGTTCTTGAGGGAGAGGGTGGTCTTGTGCTTCTGGAACGAGTTCTGGATGGCGTTCTTGATCCGCTCCTCCAGGGGCACCTTCGACTGGCCTGCACCGGTTCACCAGGGCACACATCACACACACACACACACACACACACACACACACACACACACACACACACACACACACACACACACGCCACACGTCAACGCCAACTCGAGCGTAGAAGAGCAAGAGAGAGGGGGGAGGGGGTTACTGGGATCTTCGTGCTCGTCGTCGGACGAGTCCTCCTCGTCTTCGTCGGCGTCGGTCTTGGCCTCGGCGCCCCGCTCCGACGGGTTGTCGGGGATGCGGAGCTTGAGCCACTGGAAGTGCGAGCGCGGGTTGAGGCACGGGTTGACAAAGATGTGCTCGTTCTTCGTGATGAAGGCCGACATCGACGTGAACTTGTACGCCTTCTGCTGCTCCGGCGTTTTGCCTGCGCACGCAGCCACGAACACGAACACGAAAACGAAAACGAAAACGAAAACGAAAACGAACGCGGGCCGTCGTCAGCGGGCCTGCGTGGAGGGGGGGGGCTGTGCGGGGGGGGGGGTTACCGACGAGGACGCACACGCCGCCGCTGGCGTCGTTGCGAATGTTGTTGAAGTGGCAGATCTTCTGGCGCTTGATGTAGTCCACCGTGAAGGCGCCCTCCACGGAGGAGTACCGCATCAGGAAATCGCCCTCGCGCCCCGACTCCATCAGCAGCCGCTCCGACGCCTGCCTGCTCTGCTTGCCGTGGAACCACCTGTTGGCGTGTCGCCGCACGTCGCGATGGGTCAGCGCGCGAAAGCGGAGAGAGCGTGGTTGCGCGCGCGACGAGAGGAGAGCGGGAGCGAGAAGGCGCGCGCGCGCGCGTACTTCTTTCCGTTCTGGAGCACGTCTCGGATCTGCGCAGGCAACACACGCGGCGCACGTGTACAACATGTGAGCTCCAGAAGAGAAGGGGGGAGAGAGGGAGAGAGAGAGAGAGAGAGAATGGATGGAATGAATGAAAGAGAGGAGGAGGGAGGGAGGAGGATTGCCTTGGCGAGGGATCGCTCGGGCGGGCCGAAGCGGCGAAGGAAGAGGTCGAACTGCTTCTTGGAGACCAGCGGGAACTCCTCCTCTTCCTCGCCTGGTCAGCGTCGCCAACGCACACACGCACGCACGCACGCGACAAACCAACCAAGGTGGTCGTGTCAGCATGTGCGCGCGTGGGGTTGGTGTAGAGGAGAGGGGGGGGGGATACCATGGTCGGAGAAGATGACGGAGAGACAGATCTGGTCGACCTCTGTGTGGGTGCCCCCGACCGACGACAGGTACGAGGCGCAAAACTGATGGACCGGAATGGCCTGCGTCCACCGCCCCAACACAATCAATTCGATTCAATTCGTGCGCCTTCTTGAACAATTCGATTATTTAATCCCCTTTCCCTACCCTCCATCTTTTCTTCAATTCTCTTTCGCTCGTGGCCTTTCGCTTTCGTTCTCCTTCGTTCTTTGTGGGGGGGGGGCGCACCTGGGACTGGGGATCGAGTTTTGAGACGGCGAGGGCGGTGGCCCACACCTTCTCACGGAAGGGCTCCCAGTTGTTCTCCTCCGTCCCATTGTTCAGATTGACTACCCCACTCCCGTCCATCTCTCTCTTTTCTCTCCTTCTCTGCCCTTGTTGTTCCTAAATCGCGAATCGTAGATGGAAAGATCCAATGGAGAGCTTCTCGTTGAGAGCGCGTATCCGATTGAGCCAAGCCCCGTACCGCACGACGTACCGTTTTTCGGTTGGCGCACCGGATGGATGAGAGGTGGAAGAAGAAGAAGCAAGAACGGACGAGAAGCGAAAGATGAAGGGCCACGCAGGTTCTCGCTGCCCGTGACGCCAAAAGCTGTTCCTCGGTTCCTTTCGCCGCCGTTGTTGGGCGCCGAGTCGAGTTCGACAAAATTAAATTCGATTTGTGATCGACTTTTGTTTTCGCGCCCTTGGCCCACACGCCACAGCTGGGGTTTGACGGCAGAGGAAGAGGAGGTTGATCACCCGAACGAACAACGGAGGAGGCGAGAGGGCCCGCGTTCCTTGCCAACAGGAGCCCACGACCGAGAAAGCGAACCGAAAGAACGAACGAAGCAAGGTAACGCGTGTGTGATGAGGGAACAATCATGATTAAAAAGGCGAGCGGTGTAAAGTTGTATGAACACGTGTGACGTGGGGGTGGCGTGGCGCGCGCGCGCATGTGTGTCCCGTGCAAGGCTTGCGTTCTCACTCACACAACCAATGGAGAGAGAGAGCGCGCGCGCACATGCACGACACACACTGCTGCTGCTGTTGAGCGGGAGCTGGGGGGCTCGTTCCGCTCAGCTTCGCAGGGAGGACGAGGAGGCCGTCAACGAGGACGACGAGCAGGGGGAGGGAGCGCCGAACTTCTTGTAGAAGGGGGAGCCGGGGCAGGACGAGGTGAGGCCGAGGATGTTCTTCGTGCTCTCGATGGTCTCCACCAAGCTGTCGAACACCATGTCCTTGTTCACCATGAACCTGCCACGCGCCAAGAAACCACCACGCACGCGCCTAAGCCAACTCCCTGACGTCGTGTGTTGTGTGTGTGTGTGTGTGTGTGTGTGTGTGTGTGTGTGTGTGTGTGTGGACCGTGCGCACCTGCCCTTGCCGTCGTCGGAGCGGGTGATGCGGATGTGGCCGATCGATGGACCTGCCGCCACGCGCGTGATGGTGAACGCGCCCGGGTGGGTCGCGTTGGTGCTGAAGCGCACCAAAAATGTGCCCTGCGCATTGCCCCCCCCCCCAGCCACCACCACACTCAACGCGTCAGGGCCCTCCCCGCCGCCACTCTCACCCACTCACCCGAGCGAGCGCGCGCGCGCACCTGAGGGCAGTTCTGGATGCGGTAGGTGGCGTCGGCGGTCTCGATGTCGCCGTGGAACCACTTCTGCGTCAACACCGCATGAATGGCGTCGAGGATCGTCCGCTTCGGGTTGGCCTCGGGCACGTACTGGATCGAAAGGGGGGGGGGAGAACACACGCACGCGGAGTGAGAAAACGGTCGAGGAGAGGGGGCATGGGAGAAGTGTGTGGAAAGGGGGGGGGGGGCTACCTCCTCGCCGGCGTCGCACTCGTCGTCGTCATCGCTCCACGAGCAATAGACCGAGTCGTCCTTGTCCCTGGCGTCCCTGGACGACCGGTCCCTCCGGCGCTCCCGCCTGGACGGCGCGGCGGCAAAGGTGTCGACATCGCCGTCGGTGTCGGAAGAGGACGAGGACGAGGACTCGCCGCCCTTGGCGCCGCGCCGCTTGCGGGTGAGGAGGGCCGACGACTTGAAGTGCTTGCCCATCTTCTCCATCTTGCTGGCCTTCTTGTCCTGGAGCGACTCGGTGAGCTTGCCGCCGCTGTGGCTCTGGCTGGCGGCAGACTTGCTGCACGACTTGGCGGAGGAGAGGGAGAGCGAGCCGGTCGACATGCCGCGCGCGAGGTGAAACGTTCGGAGGTCCACGCGGGGCTTGGCCGTCGCAGTCTTCTTCTTGTACTTCTTGTTCTCCGTCGACGGATCGCGCCGATCTCGGCTGGGCCGCCGCCGTCGTCGCCGCTGTTGCTTGTTTCGCAGCACGTTGATGATCGTCGCCCAGTTTCTGCAAACGCTTTGCAGATCGGTCCAGTCGTACTCATCAAAGTAGCGGAAGATGGCCAGCGACAGCTCCACCGGCAGCACCGACGCAAAGTCGACGCGCTTGCCCTTGGCAGCCTACAGCACCAAACGCAAAAAATTAAAATAAATAAATAAATAAATAAATAATCTCAATCTCCAATACGCGCATAAACAAAAATAAAAATAAATAAATAGAATAAAATAAAATGGTCGACGCAAATCAGAGGCGGTACCCGTTCGCTTTCTTCTTCGCTCTCGGAATCAGAGTCGGACGAGTCCGTCGAGGAGGCCTCCTCCTCCTCTTCTGCTTCCGACGACGACTCTGTTGTTGTTGTTGAAACCAACACGAGAAGATGACATGAGAAAAGGTGGTGTGGCGGACAACAAGACGACACACTCGCGGGGTACCCGAATCCTCCTCGCTGTCGGAGGAGTAGTGGGCCCGACCGGCCCTCTTTCGCCGAGTCGCCCGCCTCCTGCCGCTGCCCCGTCGCGCGTCCTTGCGGGAGCTCGACTTGGCGCCGCGCCCGCCGCCGCCGGCCTTCTCTTTTGTACACGCCGCCCCGCCCTTGCCCTTGCGCGGGGCGGGCTGCCTCTTCGGGTTCACGAGCGAATCGTCGCACGCCGACGGCCTTGCAACAATGACCGACACGTGAATCTCGAGCACGGGAGTGGAGTGGAGCGGAGTGGAGCGGAGTGGAGTGGAGTGGAGTGGAGTGGAGTGGAGTGGAGTGGAGTGGAGTGGAGTGGAGTGGAGTGGAGTGGAGTGGAGTATGGACGACGTACCTGGGTGGTGGGAGAGTGACATTCTTGGACACTGGACCAAACCAATCCAAGATGCGGCCAAACTGTTGGATGTGCACCAGTTCCTTCTTGCGAACTGACCAATCGCAAAAAACGCCCGTTAGTTAACCAGTCGCGGCCCATTGGCGGAAAAGAGCGGATACCGGATATGCGGCTGCCGAGGGCCAGGGTGCCCTCGTCCACGGCGTCCTTGGCTGTGAACGACGACGCGCGCGGGTGAGTGCGAGAAGGAAAGAATCGCGCTCGGCCACGCGATGCGCAGGCAGCGACGTACACACGACCAGGGCCTTGAAGCACTGCATCACCATCTCCTCTCGCTCCTCCTCCTCCCGTTCCCTCTCGCTGCGGGAGTTGCGACACAGCGTGAGCTCGCCGGTCGGTCCAATGGAGTTCATGGAGTGGAGGAGGGGGGGGGGCGGTGATGTACCGGAGTTGCTCGCTCGCGCTCCCTTTGCTTTGTACAAGGCGACGCCCTCGCGGGGGCCGCACTTTGAGGAATCTGTAGAAGGCGCGCACGAACACGCTCCACTCCACCGCTTGCTGCAGGAGCGGAGCCAGGAGCGTGAGAAGAAGGCGAAGAAGAAGGCACGCTGCAGGTCTGCCAGCGAGTGAGGGGCAGTACCTGCTTGGGGAAGTTCTCGATCCAGAAGCGCTGGCCTTCCTCGTCCCTGATGGCCATCCTGATGAAGATCTCGTCCAACTAGAACGTGTGCGCGCAAAGAAACGAGCGCTCCAGTGTTAGCTTTGGACATTAAAATCGAAAAAAAATCGAAAAAATGTTTGTTTTTCCTTTAAAAATAAAATAAAATTGTCGTAAAAATCATCAATTACCCGGGCCGTGATCTGCACAAAGTCGGGCCGGCAGGCTGACTCGTGGTACCAGCACGCCTGGATGAGCTGTCGCAAGGCCACCGGACAGTCCCTGCAGGAACAATGAATATTTTTTAAAAAATAATAATTAATAATTAATAATAATTAAGGTTGGGTGGTGGCATAAATGGAAAGTGCAGGGAGGGGAGCGTACTCGGGCAGCGGCGGGCGTTCCTTCTGCCGGCACACGGCCTCGATGAGCTCGTCCAAGTTTGCAAAGTAGGGGTAGGGCTCTTCGGTCGTGAGCAGCTCCTGCATGCACGACGCAACGCACAAGAGATAGAAGAAGAACAGAGGCGTGAGTGGACCTTTACTCGCCCTACTCGGAATCAAAGGAGAGGACCGGCGCACCCAGAGAATCAGGCCGAACGCGTAGACGTCGGCCTCCTTCGTGAACGACTGATGGTTGGACAGCGGTGTCCCCAACACCTCGGGCGCCGCCTGGCATTGGTGAGCGGGGGGGGGGGCAAGACGATGTTGTTAGGAGGAGATGGCGTCATGGCAGGGAGCAAGCGGGGCTCGGCGGAGGGGGAGGGGGGCTGTGCCTTGTGGGGGTAGTAGGAGGGGCCGCACAGCATCGGAAAGCCAAAGTTGGCGACCTTGATGACTGCTCGCCCCTCCCGGTACTCCACCGACAAGTTTGACGAATTCAAGTCTCTGTAATGGGGGGGGGGGCGAAAAGGAAGCGAAAATCGAGCGATGAGCGCTCGACAACAGCAACGGCGCGATTGATGGTTGTAATGAGGGGAGGATGGTATACCCGTAGATAATGGGCGGCACGGAGGAGTGCAGCCAGGCCATGCCCGACGCAATGTCCGACGCCATCATCATGCGATGAAACAAACTCCACTGGCCTTCGTTCGGAGACAGTGGCCTGTGCGAGAGCGAGCGTGCGCGGAGCCCAAGCAGAGTCAGTTCGTGCCATGCACGAATAATAAATAAATAGATAAATAAATAAATCCATGAATAAATAATAAAGCCTTGCACGTACGCGGGGGAGTGCCGATGCGCCCGGAGGAGGCGCGAGAAACCGCCCTCGTCCAAAGTCTCCTCGATGAGCTTGAAGCGGCCCGGCACCGTGCAGGCGCCAAGGCACGACACAACGTTGGGATGGGCGACCCTGCATTCGGATTGGCGGGGGGAGAGAGGTAATCCGATCAGCCCACCAATGAACAAACGCCCCCAACGCGTCACCACCACCACGAAGCGGAGCACCGTACGTGATGCGCTTGGCCACCGCCTTGCGAAAGCGGCGGAGCTCGGTCCCCTTGAGCTCTTTGATGCGCGGAATCTTGATGATCACCTTTTCGGTGATAGGGAGCAGGAGGTGAGAAGTGGCCGCGCGGTTCGAGCGATCATCGCTCGGGGAGCGCGGAGGCTTTGCCGGCGGGACCGGGCGTGCGGGGGGGGGGGGTACCTGTCGTCCTCGCCACATGCCGTGATACACCTTCTCGATCCAACCGGGCCCATTGGGGTACCTGAGCGCGAGGCGGGCCACGTGTCAGAGAGAGAGAAAGAGATGACGCGCTTCGTTCCTCGTGGGGCAAAAACGAAGGGAGAAGATGGCTCGTTGGGGGGGGGGGGTAGTACCATGCAATTCGCCGACCGATGACTAACTCGCGCTCGTCAATCTCGCCCACCATGTACTCCCGCTCTGCTCTCTGCTCACCCCCCCCCCCAACCATGACATGTCAGCCTCCACCACCACCACCACCTCCACCTCCGGCGCAGCCAATCGCACGCGACCACCACCGCCCCGCAACACACGCCAGACGCGAAAGTGCGGAGAGCGGATTGGGGGGGAGAGGGGTAACCTTGGCGTCGAGCTGGTCGGCCTCGTCGTCCGAGTACTGCTGCGCGCGCTTCTTCTTGCTCTTGATGCCCTTCTTGTCGCCGCTGTCGGCGTCGCGGTCGCGGCGCTGCGCGCGCTTGCCGCTGCGTCCGCCGTGGCGCCGGTCGTCGTCGCTGTCGTCGTCGCTGCTGTCGCCAGTGTCGTCGTCGTCGCCCTCGCTGCTTTCCCGAGCGGGGGCGGGCACGACGGGCTGCGCCGACGCGTGGTGCCCGCGCCTCCCCTCCGACGAACGAAGGCTGCGCGAGGCGCCACGGGGGTTGCTGTTGCTGTTGTTGTTGCTGTCGCCCATGGCCTCGTAGTAGGCGAGGCCCTCGGCGGTCGAGTCCGGCCCCCCCTTGGGGCCGCTGCTGCCGAGGGCGCGCCCGCGTTGGTGGTGGTCATCGTCGCCAGGGAGGTCGGTGTCGTCGTACTGGCTGGACAGGGTCAGGCCAAGCACGTCGTCGATGCCCGGCTCGTTGGTGTAGCCCTCTCGCGAGGCCTCGCGGTGCCCGCGCTTGTTGCCACTGCTTCGCCCGGCGCTAGCCTTGGCTCGCTTCTCCTTGGCCATCTTGGCCTCTCCGTTCATCATCGAGATGCCATTGGCCCCTTCCGCCCGATGATGCGGACAAAACCCATAGATGGACACACCATGATCTTGGCCATCGAGAGGCTGTTTGCTTCCGTGGCCTCCGCCCCCGCCCCCCGCTCCTCCAAAGGATTGGTATGCTCGTACGCATGCTGTACACACCTCTGGCCGTGCGTGGCCGCCCCCTCCGTGTAGTGGGGGCGCTCCGAGTACGCCTGCATGTGCAGCTACTGCTGAGGCGGGGGAGTAGGCGGAGCGGCGGGCATAATCATCCATCATCAATCAATCACGAGGCCTCTCTCTTCTCGGTTTTCTCTCCAACCGCGGGCCTCTCCACTCTCGTCTTCTATTTCTGATCGATTTTCGGTGCTTAGGCGCGGGCAGCTGCTTCGCGTAGCTACGCGCTTCGGCGTCTTGTTGTAACTTCACCGAAGGTGTTGATGATCTGTGTCGACACCGGCACGCCAATTCTCCAGAAGAATTCGAGGCTTGGAATGCTTGATGCGCCACGTGGCCAAACATCCAGACCATCCGGGCGAGCCGAAAGTCCGTGCGTCCCGCAAATCCCGTTGATGGGGTTGGCCGACCGAGCCCAGCTTATGTCGCCCCGTGGGGGTTTGTCCGTTGAACTCCCTGGAGTTTTTCGCAGGTTGAAGGCGAAAACAAGGCGCACGTCCGTGTCTGGCCGCAAATTAGGACCGGGCCGAACTGGGGTTATCCTCGCACATCGGCCCGTCCGTCTTTCTTCTTTACCCTCTCTCTCCCCACACACCAGACCGGTCACCCCCCTCACAAGCGCAGCAGTCAGACTGTCAGCTACCCCCCGTTCACCTCAGCATGCAGTCGTCGTTCTCTCTGCCTCGTCTTGCCGCCGCGTCGCGCCTCGCCTCCGCCTCCTCTAGCTCCTCTGCCGCAGCTGGCACCCACCGCGCCAAGACTGTCGTCCCGTGGGTGGGTGGGGCCTGCTTGGGTCTCGGTCTGTGGACCAACTCGAGCCCGGCTGCCGCTCCTCTTTCCCTGCCTCACCTTCGTTCGGCCCTTGCTACCTCCCGCCGCCAGCTCGCCGGCATCTTCCTTTCGGACGATCTGCACCAGAGCATCGGCGTCAACATCCTCGAGTGATCTTGCTCGTGTGTGCTGCCCCCCGTCTTACCTCTCGCCCTCTCCGCAACGACCAACGAACATCAACAAGTACTACCAAATCAACCAAATCCTACCCTTCATCAAAGGGTAGCGTGCAACCTTGCCGTGTGCACCGCACGGGAGCACGGCGTGCCTCTCGCGTCAAGGCAACCGACAAGAGGACCGCGGTATCTTGTACATAGCCACGAAGATGGCACCACCGCGGTCCACGGACCTTCTCACGACGGGAAGCGTCCCCCTTCTTGGGCCTAACGTCCAGTCACCGGTTTGGCCCGGAGTGGTTTAAAATAAAAATATACTTCAACCTTTCCAGAACCTGCAGTCGTTCTCGCCTTTGCCTTTCGATTTCTTGGGACCAGGAAAAGCGAGAAATAAGAATTATGGAATAAATAAAATTCTTCGGCCGATGCATAGTTGGAATGCTGCTGACGTCAGCCAACAAAATATGCGGGGTGCGAGATTTATTCTTCGTGCATGTTTTCCTTGATCGATTGAATTCAATGGAGGACCCAGCAAAGGTTGCCCCTGGCGTGGACACACCAAAGGAGCCTGAGAGGGAAGCAGGTCCGCACACCCATCCCCCGTTTTGCCTTCAAGCTCGCGAGAACACTCTCGTCAAGTTTGTCCTCTACGAGACGAAACCCGTACCTCTCTCCTGCAAGCACGTCGGTGTTTTTCTTCGCACGATCAATCAAGATAGCGTTACCGCGGCGAAAAATATACATCTTATTGTGATTTTTATTTATTAATTTCTTTATGTATTCATGGAACAAATGCTAACGCGGGTTCTCACACCACAGAGGTACTACCTCGTGGGCAGCAACCGGCAGAAGACATGCTTCAAAGTGCTCAAGATCGATCGCACGCTCCCTCACGACCTCTCCTTCATGGAGGACCCCGAGGTGCGCGCCTCGTAGCGCCATGTGGCGTTGCCTGCAAAGTCGGGCCACGTGTCCTGCCGTGCGTGGCGTTCACCGCGCGACTCGTTGTGCTTGTTTTGAGCCAGGTCTACTCGCGGACCGAGATTCAGCAGCTGCTCCACATGATCGAGCACGGCAACAAGGCCTCTGGGGGCATGAAGAAGACCTGCGTCGCCTTTGGGGTGTTGGGTTCGTTGCAGCGCGTGCGTGAGTAACCCGTGACCTGTTTTTCTGATGATCTACTACTATCCACCACTACCTCGGCGAGCGCAGGCTTCATCCGGTTCATGCAGGGCTACTACATGCTCCTTATCTCGCGCAAGAGCAAGGTGGGCGCCATCGGCAGTCACTTTGTGTACTCGATCGATGACACCATCTACGTGCCCATCCCCCACCCGAGCTTCAAGCCCAACAACAGCCCCAACGAAGAGATGCGGTGCGCCCTCCTCCCCACAACATCCAACGACCCGCTCTCCGTCGCGAACCTTCGTTGCTGATGATGTTGGGCCAATGGGCACACGTGGAACCAGGTACAAGGGCCTGTTCTTCGGGATGGACATGACCAAGTTCTACTTCTCCTACACCTACGACATAACCCACACCCTGCAGCACAACATGACCTGCAAATGGTACACATGGTGCACGTGCTGCATGCGACCGTGGGCTCGCTTTTCGTTGAACGCTCTGGCAATTTTGGCCTGGCCGGGGGCCTGCGTGCAGGAAGAGCACCGGGCCCTCGTTCAATGCCCGATTCATGTGGAACAACTACCTGCTCAAGCCCCTGCGCAAGAGCAACGTGTCCTCGCAGTGGATTCTCCCCGTGATCCACGGCTACTTTAACCAAACGAGTGCGCCTCCACGCCAATTGGTGGCCTTCTTCGCTGTGGTCCTTCGAGGTCACCTCCACTGATCTCTGAGCGCGCGCGCGCGTGTGTGGGTGGGCATCTCTGTGGGGGCAGAGTACTCCGTGTTCGGGCGCACGCTGAGCCTGACCCTTCTCTCGCGACGATCGCGCTACTTTGCCGGCGCGAGGTTCCTCAAGCGCGGCGTCACCGAAGACGGCAAGGTGGCCAACGACGTCGAGTCCGAGCAGATCCTGCACGAGGCGCGTCTCCCTCCCTCTCCCCCTACCATACGCCATACACTCACCTCTCCCGCTCGCATCAGCGAGAGCGACTGGGCCCACTAACGTCGCCCGTGTGCGTGCAGGTGAGCGCGGGGAACAAGAGCTCCCGCAACTTCTCGTCGTTCGTGCAGATCAGGGGCAGCATCCCGCTCTTCTGGTCGCAGGACACCACCGGCATGCACCCCAAGCCGCCCATCATCGGTATCCTGCATGCCTCGCGCTACATTTCTTGTCTCGTCTCGTCTCGTGTACTATAGTAGTTTTGGGCTCAACAGAAAGGTGGCCGGTGGGGTCTGCAGTTCAGCGAGTGGACCCGTACTACAACGCCACCATTCGCCACTTCGAGGACCTGTTCCGCCGCTACTCGTCCCCCGTGGTCATCGTGAACCTGGTCAAGGCCCAGGAGAAGAAGCCGCGAGAAACGATCCTCTTGAAGGAGTTTGGCGTCGCCATCGACTTCCTCAACAACCTCCTCCCGCCAGAGCACCGCATCGTCTACTACGCCTGGGACTTCCACAAAGCCGCCAAAAGGTACACACAAATCTATTTTTTTTTAAAAAAAAATAATAGAAATATTTTTCTTTGTTGTTTTTTGTAAAAGTAGTAAATAGAATTAACTTTGGTGAATTGTTTTGTTAATTAAATCTGCGCCTCCAGCAAGCAGCAGAACCCGAACGAACCGGATGCTATCTCCTACCTCGATGGCCTCTTCAGCAGATGCCTCTCCAAGGTGGGCTTCTTCCACAGCGGCAAGCAGTTCAAGGAGTACGCGGCCCTCCATGTCTTCATGTCTCTCCGCCCTCTTTGTTGATCGGGGAGCGAGGGTGTGCTGACGTGTCGTGCCGTGCACGCGGGAGCAGTGGCCAGGAAACGGGGCGAACCCAGAGCGGGGTGGTGCGCACCAACTGCATCGACTCTCTCGATCGAACGAACGCCGCCCAATTCGTGCTGGCCAAGTGCGCGCTCGGCTATCAGGTGTCCCCCAACGCCCGCGCCGCACGTTTTCATTTCCATTTCCTTGAGCTGACCGGCGCGTCGTAACGACAGCTGCACGCGATGGGCATGCGGGACGCCCCCGAGGTGGACTTTGATGAGGAGATCGTGGTGCTCCTCATGGCCATGTACCAAGACATGGGCAACCACATCGCCCTCCAGTACGCCGGCTCCCATCTGGTACTGCCCCCGACCAGGAACGTTCTGTGCGAATGCGCCTCTCATCATTGGTTGTTGTCTCGACGCATTGGATGGACAGGTGAACACGATGCAGACCTACAGCATCAACAACGCGCACAACATCGCCTCGCACTCGCGGGACCTGCTGGTGACGATCAAGCGCTACTACTCCAACTCGTTCACCGACGCCGAGAAGCAGGACTCGATCAACCTGTTCCTGGGCAACTACGTGCCCTGGATACAGGCCCCGCGCGACGGCCTCCACCTCTGGGAGCTCGAGTCCGACTACTACCTCCACAACCGCAAGTGCGGCGACAACGTGCTCCTCGCGTATTTTGCCCCCCCCCCTCCCCAATCTCCTCCCACCCATTCGCCCGTTCGCGCGCGCAAACGTCCATGGCACCACAGCGCTGATGTCGACAATCGTGCGCCAACGCAGCGCCACGCCCTGGTGGCGAAAGCCCATCGAGGATTTCAAGCGGGGCGTGGACAAGGCCGCCGCTGCGGACAACGAAGGCGACAAAGACGAGACAGGAGACGGCGCTCCGGAGCGGGAGGCCACGGCGGCCTCCGAGCGAGAGGAGGAGAAGGAGGAGAAGGAGGAGGAGGCCGAGGAGGAGCCGTCGGGCGACAGCGCCGGCGAAGGGGAGGCGTCCAGCAAGACGAAGAACGGGAAGAAGAAGAAGAAGACCTGGGATGGCAAGGGCGGCAGCTTCGATGACTTCTACCGGGTAGCTCACCTGCTTCCACCTCGCCTCACTGCGTTGTTGCGTGCGTTGCGTGCGTTGCGTGTGGCGATGGCTTATGTTCTGATATCGGGGGGGGGGGGGGGTAACGCGTGCAGGTGCATACCATCACGCTGTTCGACAAGGAGCTGTCCTTCAACTTCAACGAGGCCGAACTCTCCGAGAGCTCTCAGCTCCAGCTCCAGCAGCAGGTATCACGCGCGCTGCGCCGACTGTGGCATGCGTGTTGTGTGTGTGTGTGTGTGTGTGTGTGTGTGTGTGTGTGTGTGTGTGTGTGTGTGTGTGTGTGTGTGTTGTGTGTGTGTGTCGTGTGGAGTCACGCATGCGAGTGCGCGGGCCTCTGACGAGGTGGAGTTGCGGGTGGGGAGCAGAAGGGCACGGGCAACGCGAGCGAACTGCAGGCAAAGGTGCCGCAGAAGCAAAAGGTGACGCTCAAGACCTTCATGGACCAGAACAACCCCCCGGGTGCACAGTACATGTACGTACCACAATGCACCCCCCCCCCTCTCTTTCGCATCATCTGTGGATGCGAAGAGCAAACAGTTTGACAAAGGGCGCGCTGCGCTTCATGGTGTCGACAGAAACGGAATGAAGCGATGGCTGAGCTGGTGGGCGCAGAGCCGCGACCCCAAGGCCAGCAACTCGCGCGAGTCATCGGCTCGAGAAAAGGTGCAGACCTGTTGATCACCTCACCATCCGCCATGACTCGACGCCACTCATCGGATCCATTTATTATTATTTATTATTATTATTACTTTTATTACTATTTTTATCACCACCACTCCAACACTTCCGTATCTATTGAAGACCGCCGGCTTGAACAAGCGGCAGGAGAGTCGGGAGGTGGTGAACGACTACGGCATCTCCATCCGCCAGGACCCGCGCGAAGTGGGGTTCTACAAGAAGTGCGTGGAGCCCAACACCCCGATGGCGCGGGCGCCCACTCCCAAGTCGCGAGGCTGATGCTCTGCCCTTGTGGGGGGGGGCGAACGCGCCAGGTATGTCGACATGAATCAACTGTCGACAGCGACCGAGGGCACCGAGACCTCGCCGGAGGACCCCGACCACAAGATGGACGCCCAGCTCTACCGCGACTACATCGGCGTACGCGCTCTCACCTCATCGTGCTGACTGCGTTGGCTCATTTCTCCTCTCCCTCTTCAGGCAAAGGAAGAGCCGGCCCGCTTCATCTCCAGCCCCCGGCCCAACCTCTCCTACGAGGCCTTTCTCTCCCAAGACTTTTCCCACTACGCGCCATCTCCACAGGTACACGCACGCGCTCTCTTCCTTCACCTTTGAGGTGTCGAACTTTTTGTCTGCTTCCTCTACCACATCCTCCACCTGACAGGATCGGACACACACCTGTTGGCTGATCATGCATGGAGGCACACATGAATTGACATGTCCCGTATGTGTTGTTCGCAGGATGCGGCCATCTACGCCAATGCGTGCGAGAGCAGTTTTGACTCGGTGGGGGCCTACGCGGCCTACTCGGCGCACTCGCACGCGCGCGTGGTGTCCCACGAATAACACACCCCACGGACCGTGTGGGCGCACACCGCTGGTCGGCGAGGCTGACGGCCATTGGCGGTGGCCCCGAAAGGTTGATTGGCCTGTGGCGTGGGCATTTTTCCTGAATTCTGGCCCGTACCAAAACCGTTGCCTTTAGTCGCCGAGCCGTGGCTTTCTGGTGTATTCTTTTCCGTGGCCCTGTCCGCAACGCATCTTTTCTTCTTCGCCCCCGCCGCACACTCCACACATCTATCGCCTCCCCCCCACCACCACAAAAAATCCATGGCCTACCAACAGCCTCACTCCACTGGCGGCTATCCCCCTGCTGTCGGCTACCCTGGCGCCCCCGGCGCGGCAGGTGGCTACCCCGGTGGTCCTGGCGGCTACCCTGGCGCTCACGGCGCGGCAGGTGGCTACCCCGGTGGCCCTGGCGCTGGCTATCCGCCCGCAGCTGGCGGCTACCCTGGTGGCCCTGGCGCTGCCTATCCCCCCGGCCCCGGCCACGCTGCGGGCTACCCCCCTGCTGCTGGCTACGGCCTCGCCTCGCCCACCTACGGGGCGCCTGGCCACGGCGCCCCGCCTGCCCACGGAGGCCCCGTCACTACTTGCTCCATCGGCAAGGATCCTCACAAGGCGCAGAAGAAACTCGAGAAGGAGAAGCACAAGCTCGAGAAGAAGACCCACAAGGCCGAACACAAGGCCCAGAAGAAGGCCCACAAGTACGGCGCCTGCCCATCCACGACGCCCGCCCATGGAGCCGCGCCCCCCCAGCAGCTCGGAATGGGCATGGGGATGAGCCAGCCCGCCTACGGCGCCTACCCGCCCGGCCCCGCCTACGGCGCTCCTGGTGGCGCCCCCTACTACCCGCCTGGCCCTGGTGCCCCTGGCGGCTACCCCGGCGCTGGCCCGTCCTACGGCGCGCCTGGCGCCTTCCCTCCTCATGGCGCGGCCTCCTTCTCGCAGACCACCACCACCGTCACCACGGGCCCCGTCGCTGGCCCTCCCGGACACGGAGCCCCTCTCGGCCAGCCCTCTTATGGCGCTCCCGCCCACGGCGCTCCTGCCCACGGCACCCCGTCCTACTCCAGCGCCCCGCCCCATGGCAGTGCGCCTCACCGTCCCTAATGGGCCGCCTCTTCTCTCTGCACATAGCCTTTAATGCTGCGCACATGTACAGTGTCTAATCCAACAAAACAAATCTTCTTGTGCTACACACCCCCCCCCCTCCATAAGAAACCACCAAAGAAAAGAAGAAAAAAAAAGCAAAGCAAAGAAAGAACGCCGTCCGACACGATACCAAACATCTTGGCATGTTCAGCTGTATGCTCTTCAGCTTCTCCTTCGCTTTGAAGCCACTCTATGCCCCCCCCCCTCTGCATGCATCGTTTGTGTCTCCAAAATCATCCACAGCCCCAATGTTGATGGTGCGCATGATGTCGTTGTGATCGCCGCGCAGCGTGGCTTGGTAGCGTCACCGCCAGCGGGGCCGCCGTTGTGGGGGAGGCCTGGGGCGGAGTTCGCGAGGCGGCCGGCGGCCTCACCGAGAAGCTGTCCAGCCTCGACGGCGTGGCCGCCACCCTCCAGCATGCCCTCCTCCTCGACGAGCCTGCCCGCGCGCCTCCCGCCCTCCCGCCGTGGGACGACGTCGGGCCCGAGGCCGACGCCCTCCCCGACGCCTCGCGCGTCGCCCTACGCTCACAGCTCATGCCTCGCCATCGCCCCCCCCCCCGACCGTCACCGCACACGCACACACGCGCGCGCGACACGCACACGCGCGGGCTCACGCGGGCCTCCCGCGCAGAACAAGCGCAACTTCGTCGAGGGGCTGCCCGAGGGCGAAGAGTTTGCTTTCCGGCTGGAGGACCACCTGCACGTGGCCGAGGCAGCGATGTCGGCCGATCCGCAGCTGCGCACGATTCGCTTCCACCTCGTGCCCCGACAGTACACGCCACCCCCACTTCCTCTTCTTCACCACCACCATCAGAATATTATTATCTTCTTCTTCTACTTCTTCAGCGAACGTTGACGCTTTGTTTTGGCGCCAATTTGACGCGCGCGAAGCGTGGCCGAGATCGACTTCTGGCGCAACTACTTTTGGCGCATCAAGCTCATCCGCCAGGCCCACGGCCTTCCCGCCCAGTTCCCTCTCCAGCCGCCCGCATCATCTCCGCCTTCGCCTTCGCCTTCGCCGTCGTCGCCGGTGGCCGGCAGCTCCGCGGCGCCGGCGTCCGCTCAGGCGGCCTCGGGCCAGCAACCTCATCATCAGCAACAGCAGCGGCAGGCCTACGGCGGCGTCGACGACGACGACGACAGCGACGGTACGCGCACGCCTGCCCGCGCCGGCCGTGACGTCACGTTGCTGAGCGTTGCCTGACGACAGACGAGGCCGCCTTCCTGGCCGAGCTGGAGGCCCTCGAGAAGGAGGACGCGTCGAGCCTCGTTGGCCTCCCTCCGGCGTCGGTGTCGCCGCCGCCCCCGACGGCCGCGACCACCAAATCAGGGACGGCCGACAACGGCAACGGCAGCGGCAGCAACGGTAGCGTGGACTCCGCCGGCGGCAGCAACAGGGGCGCCGAGGGCGTGCCTCCGGTTGCCGGCGCCGGCGTCGGTGCTGTGGTCGCCGGCGGCGCGGAGGACTACCCGATCGAGGAGGACGACGAGGAGTGGGAGAAGGAGCTCGAGCTGGAGCTGAGGGCAGAGCTCGGTGGCCTGGAGTCGCCATAACGTGTCCCCCCCTCTCCCCCCGCGCTCCGCATTTCTGTAAGTACGTGTATTGATGACAAGTGGTGATGGTGGCCTCTGGTTTACATCAAAAAGAGACCAAGACCCTTTCTCCGTGCGTGTGTGTCCTTTCCTTACAAGTCGTCGTACTGCACGGCCCGCCTGTTCGACGACTCCCCCGACTCTGCCTCCAGCCCAGGGCTCCCCTCGGGCGCGTCTCGCGGCTCTCGCGGCTCCCGATCTCCTGTCGCGCCTGCCCACCAATAATTAAATAAAAAATAAAATAAATAAATAAACAAATAAATAATACAATAAATATAAGCCATAGTCGGACACGTACGTGGGAGCGGGGCGGGGGAGCTGGAGGGCGGCGGAGGGGCGGAGTAGGGCAAAGGGGTGGCGGGGAAGGGCAGCGGCGTCGACTCTCCGCGCAGGGAGGCCAGGCCGTAGGGCGCGTCCCGCTCACGCGGCATGTACCCGCCCCCGCCCCCACCGCCGCTGCCGTAGTCGGCGCCATCGGGTGGGCCGCCCCGGTAGTAGTCGTCACCGCCGCCGCCGCCGCCATGGCCTGCACCGCCACATGACCATCACCGCCACGACTGTCAACATCATCGTCGTCGTCGTCGTCTTCCTCTTCGTCTTTGGCGGGCAAGTACCGTCGTCTCGCGGGGGGTAGGGCCGCCGGTCCCAGGAGCGGCGCTGCCACGGGGGCCTGGCCGACGGCACCTTGGCGCGGTCGACGCGCACGCGGGACCCGTTGAGGATCTCCCCGTTCATGCCCAGGATCGACGCTTGGCAGGCGTCGGGCGTCCTGAACTTGATGAACCCAAAGCTGCGCGGGGGAGTGGGAGTGGGAGTGGGAGTGGGAGTGGGAGTGGGAGTGGGAGTGGGAGTGGGAGTGGGAGTGGGAGTGGGAGTGGGAGTGGGAGTGGGAGTGGGAGACAAAGACGGCGCGTGAGCGATGAAGCGTGATAGCAGCCTCGCGTGTAGCAGAGATAAGGAGGAGGAAGAAGAGGAAGAAGGAGGTGGAGGGGAGAGGGGTAAGCATGTATACTTCTTGTTGTGGATGAGGCGAATGGCGTCGATGGGGCCGAAGCGAGAGAAGACCCGCTCGAGGTCCCTCTCCTCCACGTCGTCGGCCAGGCCGCCCACGAAGATGGTGGTGGGGTAGTACTCCCCGTCCACGGGCTCCTGCTCGCGACGCAACCAGAAGAAAGGGGACACCACCACAACATCAACATCAACAACGACAACATTACCATGAGCATTCAACACCATCAACATGCTCTCAAGAGACTGCCGGTGCCGTACCTCGAGGTGGCCTCTGAAATACCCTCTGGACACACAATTAATTGTATCATTAGAAATTATTTTATTATTATTATTATTATTATTGCAATTTATTGTTGTATTATTTATTTATTTATTTATTATAGTTATTATAGTGCTGATTGTAAGGTCACAGTACCCGTAGGGCGTGTAGTAGGGCGTCGACTCCTCTGCGGGCTTTCCTTCGTCCGGCGTCTGCGTGTGTGGGGGAGGCGCATGAGACCAGCGTCGTGCACGCGCAGGCGATCGGAGGAGGAAGTGAATGTGTGCGTGTGTGTGTGTGCGCGCGCGAGATAACGAGAGACGCACGCGTCGCTTCTTGGCAGGCTTCTCTTCCGGCGCAAGAGGGTTCTCCTACGCGCGCGCACACACACAGAGAGACCAGGTGAGCGACTTGACAAAGACGGGAGGGGGGGGGGAATCGGGAGTGGCGCCCACCTTGATTTCGTCGAGCTTCCGCTGCAGCTTGGCCGGTCGCTTGAAGCCCGTGTCCTTTGTCTCCCCCGCCAGAGGTGGTGCCACCAACGAGGCCTGCATGATGTGTTGTGTGTGTGTGTGTGTGTGTGTGTGTGTGTGTGTGTGTGTGTGTGTGTGTGTTGTGTGGAACACGCGCAGCAACACGAATGCGTGTGTGAGCAAAGAACACGAGGGGCTCGGGCAATGCATTGACGGCTGCGGGTGGGCTGTACGCGGGCTTGTTTGGTGAGGTCGCCCATGGCGCCACTGGAGTCGCGTCGTGAAGTAGAGAGCGAGGGGGAGGGGGCGCTGGCACCAGCCGACTGCTTGCTGGCCGAGTCGGGCCTGGGGCGCGGATTGAGGGCGAGGGCCTTCTTGCGCTGCCGGAGCAGTTCGTAGGCCTCCTTCAGTAGCTGCTCCTTGGGCCACGCTTTCGGGCCCCCCGCCACTACGCTCTTTCTGCTACTCGTTCGTCCCATCTCGCGATTCGCCTGGCAGCACTTTGGATGATTCGGCTTCAGATGCGATGCCAGAGGCGTGAAAGGTTGGGAACACGAGCAGGCGAGGGTCAAGATGAGGCTCGGGTTGGTGATGTGCGCGGGTGTTGTGTTCGTAAAGGAAACAGAAAAGGCAAGAGATAAAATGGTTTGAGAAAAACAACATTTAATCTGCCCACGAGATGCACCGCGCTACGCCCATCCGTCGAGTGCGTAGATCTCTACATTCATTCATCTTTTTGGCTCCGCCATGTGGCTTTCTATAAGTTGACTTGGTATTGCAGTGGCACGGAGGCCTCTACGCGGCCCACCCGCCCTCCTTCGCGAACCGGCCGGACATCGAGCACGGGAACAAGAGTACAGCTGCCTCTCCTCTCCTGCTTTTGTCGTTGCCTGCGGTTTTCGGGCTCACCATGGCGCGGAGTGCAGTCATCCTGGGCGGCGAGGTGTTGGGCCGGCTGGGCGGGCTCCTGGAGGAGGCCAGCCCGTTGGTCTTTCAGGTGGCCAGCTTCTCCGCGCCCAGTATGCCCTCTCCCCTCTCCCCTCCCCGTTTGGTGTGCTACGGATCGATCGCTCACACACACGCGCGCGCGCACGTCTGCGTGCAGAGCTCACGGCCTACGCAGGGATGGCGGACTTCACGGCGCCGCACAGTTCGGTGGTCATCCTCCCGTGCTGGGTACCCACCCGCCGCCACCCACTTGTCGGACACGAGCACAATCTCTCTCTCTCTCTCTCCCCTTCTCTTTCACCTGCACACCTAAACACGCGAGCGCACAGATGATGGAGAGGCTCGAGCTGAAGGCCGGAGACGAGGTGCGGATCAACTTGGCTGCGCCGTCGCTGCCCCAAGGTTCGATCTCGCAGTATGCACAGAGAAGTAGAAGGGGGGGGGAGTAAGGAAAGCAGTCTTTGCCCCCCCCCCCTCCTTTCCAACCACACGGCGTCGTGCACATGGGGGGGGGGCTGCAGGCACGTTTGTGAGACTGCGGCCTTACGACGGCGCGTGGGCCGCGCTCGAGAACCCCAAGGCCGTGTGCGAGCCTGCCCTCCCCTCCCCTCCCCTCCCCTCCCGCAGATCGTGCGCGCCACGGGGCAAGCCCCAGCTCTTGGCTGACTCGAGTCTCGGTTTCCCTTGGCGTGTCGTAGGCTGGAGGAGCATCTCTCCTACCACTACTGCACTCTCACGCAGGGTAGCCACTCTCCGCCACGATCGTGTGTGTGTGTGTGTGTGTGTGTGTGTGTGTGTGTGTGTGTGTGTGTGTGTGTGTGTGTGTGGTGTGCCTGGCGCCTGTCCGCTTACTCGAGTAACGACGCACGCCAACTTCGCGCCTGTGCAGGAATGGACGTCTGGATTCGGTGGCAGGACACCGCTTACCGCCTGCACGTGGAGGAATGCCAGCCGGCCGAGTCCATCCAGATCGTGGAAGTGCGGCTCGAGGTCGACCTGCTGCCTCTGCCCAACTCTGGCCCTGGGGGCGAGGTGAGTGGCCACGCCGCCGTGGCGCAATTGACGTTGACGCTCTCTCATTGGCGCGAGTCGACACCGTGTAGGAGGTTCTCCACCTACAGCTCGACGCGGCGCATGAGGCCGAGGTTGGGCCCAACCGCTACGCCCACTTTGCGTTTGTGCCGCAGGAGTCGCTCGACCGAATGGACATTCGGATCGTGGTGGTACGACCAATCATTGTTTCGTGTGACGTCATCCCCATGTGACGTCAGCATCGCCGCAACCAGCGCGGCACGCACTCACCCGTCGCCCCTCTTTCCCGCGGACAGGAGGCCATCGAGGGAGACCCCGATCTCTACGCGTCGCTGGTTGCCAAGAGGCCCACGCTCACAGACCACACGTGGATGGCGGCCGACACGGGCGACGTGCAGCTCACGATCCCGCCCAGCGACGACCGACGGTGCCAACGCTTTTCGCCGGGTCGACCACCGCCCAGGACTGGCGGTCGCTGACTCGGGTCTTGTTGTCTCCGTTCCACACGCAGGAAAGGGCCCGTCTACATCGGCGTGAGCGGATACAAGGCGCCCGCGCGCTTCCGCATCACCGTCCTCGCGGATCCGCGTACCGCGCCCCGTGTGCTCTTGCCGCGGGCTGGCTGTCCACGCTGACCCGTTTCGCACAAATGGGGCGGTGCAGATCGGGAAGCGCCTGAGACAACCGAAGCCGTGGCGGGTGAGGCGAGGCGCTGCTCCAATTGGTGCTGCCCCGCTACTGCGATCGATGGCTCTGTTCGCGGTCCCATCAGCAGCTCACGTTTTTTCGCAGCTTTCGGTGCGTGCCTACGGAGAGCTTCCAGCGACACGAAGCCTTTTGCCATCGTGCCAACCACCGCTGCACTGAGCCTGCGTGTGGCCAGGTGTGTGTGTGTGTGTGTGTGTGTGTGTGTGTGTGTGTGTGTGTGTGTGTGTGTGTGTGTGTGTGTTCTCCTCCTCAGCGCAGTGCAGCACGAGCGCTCTTTACCTCACGTGGTTGTGCGCAGGTGGTTCCTCGTGGCGAGACTGCCAAGCACGCTGAACTGCGACATTCGCCCGTACGGCCCGCCCAAGCTCGCCACAGCTCGACCTGATCTCTCTCTCTCTCCCTCCTATATCAGTTGGCGTGCGTGTGCGGAGTAAAGCTGCCACTGGACGCTCTGCGGGCTCACAAGGAGCTCGAGTGTCCGCAAAGGTAAGCCCACGCATAAGTGATCTCTGTTCAGCTCGCGCCTTGATCACCATCATCATCATAACATATCGATGTTCCTTAAAAGGTTGGTGGCTTGCGTCTTTTGCGAGAACTGCTTCCAGGCCGAACTTCTGCCAGATCACGCAGTGCGCTGCGGAGCCTCCACTACGCCCTGCCCTGTGTGCGGCGTCCGGGTCACCCTCTCGGGTATATACCGCGCCCTCCTTTTGTGTGCAGGCCTCACCCCCCTTTCGCGTACTTGTTGATGACCGATCCTCTCCCATCGGGTCCCAGGTCTTGCTGCCCATGGCACCACCCACTTGGCTGCGAGCGAGAACATTCTTTAGCATTCCAGCTTCGGCATGCAAAATATGATCCGAATTGCGGCACATTACGCGGAAAAAGGGAGGTTGTAAAGAGTTGCGAGTTCGGGAGTTGTGCGCACATGTTCCAGGAGGCTGGACTTGGTAGGCTCAAAAGGGAAGAGCGATGGCGTGTGTAGGACACACAGCCCACGACACGGCGCGCAAACGAAAGCGAAGCCAACGAAAGCGGTGATCGGACAGAAGCCCTTCTTGTTTTCACTCCCTCGCCCCCGACTGCCACTACACAAAGACTGCTGCCGCCATGAATAAGACCACAGAAGTCCAGAACCTCACCAGTACGCGTGCCTCTTGTGCTTGGCAGCTGCCTTCGTTCTTCCCCAGTTTACTCGCCTGACCGGCAGTCGGTCTACACAGGTGCCGACAAGGAGGAGCTGGTGGAGGTAGGCTTGTTCTACGCTCTCTGCATCGCCGCTCAGCAGGGCAACACCACAAAGGCACGTAGAGTCCCTCTACAACTTTCCTCTACTCGCTCACTCGAAGCCTAACGTGAAACCTGCAAACGTACGAGTAGGTCGAGTACTGGGTAGATAAGGGTGCCGATGTGACTGGTGCCGACTACGATAAGCGCACGCCTCTACACATCGCCGCCGCAGATGGGCACCTCAAGGTCGTCAAGTTCCTTGTACGCAAGGGCGCGGACGTCAATGCGGAGGACAGGTACTGCTCTGCGCTGCTCTACTCTGCCCTGCCGCCAACGTGCAACGCTCGCGCTGAACGTTCTGCCTGCTCCAGATTTGGCGGGACGCCCATGTCTGACGCCATTAGAGGGCGACACTACGACATCATGAACTACCTGCAAGGCAAAGGTGGAGAGAGGCCCGATATCGAGGTTGACGCGCTCGTCACGAAGCTCCTCTCTGCCGCTGCCGCCGGCGACTTGCAAAAGGTCAAGGAGGCCCTCGACGACAGCGCGAACGTGAACGGCGCAGTACGGCCTCCCCCGCCAGCAACCCCCATCGCTTGAGACCTCGTTCGCTCACGACTTGACTTCTTGGCCTCCTTTGGACGTCGTGTAGGATTACGACAAGAGAACTCCGATGCACGTGGCTGCCTCCGAGGGCAGGCTCGAGGTGCTGAAGCTGCTCGTGTCCAAGGGCGCCGATGTCAACCCGGAGGACAGGTGGCAGAGGACTCCCCTCAGCGACGCCCTCGAGCACAGGCACCAACTCGTAAGTCACTTCCAAAGGCCTTGCCCCCCCCCCAATCACATCATGTCTCTACACAGTGCTACGTTATTGAGAGGATGGCCTTGGCCTAACGACGTTCAAACGCCCAGGTGGTCGAGTATCTCGAGTCAGTGGGCGCCCGCGCCAAGCTCAAGGTGACCGACATCATCGCGCAGCTCTGCAATGCAGCCGCCAAGGGAGACCTCGCTGTGATCGAAAAGCTGATCAACATGGGCCTCGACCCCAACACTTCGGTATGCGCCCTTGCTCTCTCTCCCATCTTCTACTCCGCGAGGACACGCCAGCTCATTCTCGGTTACTAGGATTACGACGGGAGAACTGCCCTTCACATCTCCGCTGCGGAGGGACACCTCAAGTACTAGCCGCTTCTTGGGTGGCCTCCTCGTCTTTTGCTGGCGTAGCTGCTCACGCTCTCTCCGCCTTCTTGCCTCTCTCTCTCTCTCTCTTCTTCGATGATATATTGCAGGCTGGTGCAGTACCTGGTTGCGGAAGGCGCCAAGGTGAACATCACTGATCGGTGGAGGGAGACCCCTCTGTCCGATGCTCTGCGCCACGGACACGACGACGTCGCCGCATTCCTGAAGAGCAAGGGAGGAGTACGTGGCCCCGTCGCCTTGCCCCCATTTTGTCGACCACCCGGGCTGATCGATCTGCCCGCACAGAAACTCAAGAACAAAAAGTCTACCAAGCCCTTCAAGTTCGTCAAAGAGATGCCCCAGGATGGCGGCGAGTACTTCGTCTCGCAGAAGAAGCCCAACAAGCCTAGGGGCAGCAGGACAAGGTGCGTCCTCCTCACTGTTTCGTGTCATCATTTGTGGGCGCCACGCTCACACTTCTTGTTTTTTCAGCCCGCGCAACTCGGGCGAGTGCATCATGTCCTGAGCCGCGCGATAGCAGCCCTTTGGCCACGCCACTTCCTCGCAACTCTCTCTATCTCCATCTCTCGTTCTCCACCACGTGTACATGGCGGCTACTCCCCTCCCCACCTCACCATTTCTGATCGCCTCATTAACAAGACTCCCCCGTTTTGAAGAGCCTTTCCTCTCCACCGCGATCCCCGTTCTTTTGTGTGTGAGAAGACGAGGGAGCCCACACTGGTAATGCCCCCGCGGGGGGGGGGTAGCGGGGTATGGTTGGTGTTGGTGGTGGTACATGCACGCGTGGCGGCGCAGCTTGGGCCAAGACGAGCCAAGCGCCAAGAGGCCTCTCAGGGCGATGGTGGGCCGAGCAGGTCGGCGGCGATGCGGCTCCACTCGTCCCGCACGGCCGTGGAGACCTCGGCTGCACGGGTCGGCCACGCCCCGGGTCAGTGCACCGGCAAGACGCGCACATCGCCGAAGAAGGAGAAGGGGGGAGGGGAGGGGAGGGGTCCCGAACCGGAGGCAAGGAGAGCCTGGGTGATGTCGTCCTTGTTGTTGTAGGCCAACTTGGCCAGGCACAGCCGCGTGTCGCTATCGCTGGCCTCCAGCGCGTCCTCATCGCCGCGCTGCACCTCGTCTGCTCCGATCGTCTGCTCCCATGGGAGCCACACGAAAGAAGATTGGGGAACACAGAGAGAGAGAGAGAGAGAGGCAGCGAGTGGATCAGGAGGTGAGGGGCTCGCGGTGGTGTCGGTGGTGGGGGGGGGGCGCACCGAAAGGAGGCGGAGATAGTCGCGTACGGGGGCTTCGTTCTCGGCCAGAAAAGGGTTGAAGGGGATCATGTAGGTCTCCTTCATACCGAACGACAGCCCGTTCGCCAGCTTTGCGTTCCAAGAAAGAAACCACGTTGTCGCAAAACGCACGCACGCACGCAGCGGGAGGGAGTGTGAGCAAGTGCGCAAAGGTGTTACACGCTCGCACAGCACACACACACACACACACACACACACACACACACACAATACGCCTCCACGGTGGTGGTGGCCGAGCAGGTGGTGTACCTGCTGCAAAACTTTGGAGACGAGAACAAGTGCTCGTTTGGCGGGCGGCGTCAGGATGCCCTCGTCTTCAGAAAGCACGAGCACACGTCGGATTTATATTTATATTCATATTTATATATATATATATATAAAAAGGAGAGGGGAGGAGTGGTGGGGAACACGCGCGGTACCGACGAGAGCGAACCCCTCGGGCGCAAGCAGGGCCGGGCACAGGAAACGCAGGAAGAAATAGCCTATATATATATATATATATAAAGCATTGTGGTCAACAACAATCGAGTTACGCTGTCAACACCTCATCCCCATCTCTTTGTGGTGGTGGTGGTGGGGAAACCAAACAAGATGCGGATCGTTGATCCGTGTGCGATGTTGGTGGGGGGGGCAGCGATGGGGGGGGGGGGCGTATGGCGTACCGCCCACGACGGAGGTGATGGCGTCGGGGTACTTGGCCGACACCACCCGGGCGAGCTCCTGGCAGATCTCGCGGATCGACCTGGAGAGTCGCGCCAGCGACGTACGAACCGAGCGTGAGCCAGACAGACAGAGGAAGCAAGCGACGCCCCGATTGGGGGGATCGGGGGGGAGGGGGGGAGGCGTGCATGGGGCAGTAGTGGATGGAGGTGCGCAGGGCGTGGAGGACCTGCGAGGCCACGAACAGGATGTTCTCGGTGTTCTTGGCCAGGTCCACCAGGGGACCGCCCAACTCCTCCAGCCGCGTGGGGTTCACCTGTTATCGCAACCCCCCCCCCCGAACACGTGTCAGCCCGCCACGCGCGGGCGAGTGGGGGGGGAGGGGGCCCGCACCTCGAAGTTGGTCTCGGTGGCGGTCTCACAGACCTGCGCCACGATCGGGTGCAGCACTCGTCGCAGGTACCTGCGCGCCGCCATTGGCGGGGGAGGGAGAATTGTGAGCGTGCTCATTGGTGGATGGTAGATGATGGATGATGGTGGATGATGATGGTGATGTGGAAGAGAATAGAGAGAGGTACGATCGCCCGAGCAGCTGGAGGTGCTTGGAGAGGAGGGCCGATAGCATGTTGTTGCTCCGCAGCAGCGTGCCGGGCTCCACTACGGACACGAGCCGTGGTGGAGTGTTGGTGGGAGGGAGATTGGGAGGAGGAGGGGGGGGGTAAGAGGGGAGCGCGACGATGAACGAGTCAGGCGACAACAAGAGGAGGGCAAGGCAGGCGCGCGCGCGCGCGCGCGTACATGTTTGGTCGACCTCGTCGCGGATGAGGATGGCCAAGAGGGGCAGCATGGCGCCTCGCCCCGTGAAGTAATGTACAAACGCCGTCGTGGCCTGCCCCGCCGTTGCCGCCAGGTGTCACAAATGGGCGAGAGGGGGGGGCATGGCCTGCGTTCACGTGGAAGGGGGGGGGGGCAACGCGCGCGCGTACCTGGTCCCTGTCCCCTCTCTTTACAACCCCGCTCAGCGCCCTCGCCATCGCCAGGTCCTCGCGCTCCAGCATCTGCCACCCCCCCCCCAATCACCAACGACGACGACCACGCGTTGTGAGCAGGCGCGGCCCGCACTCGCTGTCGACGGGGGGAGGGGGGAGAAACCTGGAACCACCGCAGGTAGGCGTCGGCGCAGGTCTTGGACTCCTCGGCCGACAGCGATCGCTCGCCTTTGCCGGCGGCTACCGCGGCGTCCTTGGCCTCCCTCTTGTCCTTCTTCTTCCAGAAGCCCTTGCGCTCCTTCTCCTTCTCCTTCTCCTTCTTCTCCCGCTGCTGGAGTCAAGTGTCAATCGATCGGGTAAGGAGAGGGAGGAGAGGAGAGGAGCCCCCCTCCCCTCTCGACATTCGCCTGCCAAACGCACGCGCGCGCGCTCGCCGTTGGCCGTTGGTTGCGCGACGCACCTTGTTGCTCTTGCTCTTCTTGTCCGACTTGTCCGACGATCGAAGATCGCGCGAGGTCTTGTGCGTGGGCGCCGCCCCGCCCGTCCTGGCCCTTACCCTGCGCATGTTCATCGACGACCATGACGACCACGACGACGACGACAATGACGATGACGATGAACGCGAATCGATGTGAGCTCAAACCGGTTGGCGCGCACGCGACGGGGGAGGGGAGGGGGGCGGACCTGACGGACGGGTGCACGCCGAGGCACATGGACATCATGCCGAGGCCGCCGCCGCCGCTCGGCGAGAACCCGCTGTCCCCGTCGTCGTCCGCGTCGCTGTCGTCGCTCCCCGCCGGCGCGGCCGCCGCCCGGCGGTGGTCCTCCATCGTCTGGGCTTGCACTTCGTCGCGGACACCACGCATCACCACCATCACCATCACCATCACCATCACCATCACCATCACCATCACCATCACCATCACCATCACCATCACCACCACCATCACCATCATCACCACCACCACCACCACCACCATCATCACCATTATCATCATCATCACCATCACCATCACCATCACGGTCATGGTGGTAATGGTGGAAGGGGGGAGGGGGGCGCACGTTGGATGGGGTCAAAGGGTCGTATGAGGGTCATGCGCAGGGTGGCCGGGTCGTACGAGCGGCTGCGCCGGTGGCCCGGGCGCGGCTTGAGCGCGGGCTTGGCCGAGGCCGGCGGGATGGGCGGCGGCAGCCGGCGGGCCCCCGCGCCCGCCGCCGGCGGAGACGCGATCGCGGCGCGGCCGACGCCCGGCGCCGCCGAGAGCGAGGAGACGAGGGCCGGGCGCTGGTGATGCGTGACCGGCCGCTCGACCACCGAGCCGTAGACGTTGTGGTGGTGGTGGCGGTCCTCCGCGAGTCCATCGTCTCCCGCGTGGATGCCGCCGCCATCCGCGCCGGCGGCCGCGGTGGCCGCGTGGCGATGGGGGAGCGCGGGGCGGGGAGGCACCTGCGCCCGGACCTTGAAGGGCACCGGCGGAGGGCCTCCCTTGGCCGATGGCGATGGTGGTGATGATGAGGATGATGATGAGGATGCCGACGGCGCGCGCAGGAAGGGCGACGACATGGTCGGGGGAATGCCGGCGGCGGCGGCGGGGTGGGTGACGGTGGGCAGAACCGGCGAGGAGCGCGAGACGGGAGACGCGCGCGAGATCATGGCGGGCCGCGGGGGAACCGGAATGCGGGCGGCGGCGGCGGCGGCGGCCTCTCCCGGACTCCCTCCGGAGCGGCCCGGCGACACGACGGGCGCGCGTTGCGCAGGCGACGACGACGATGGCGACGATGCCAAGGAGGAGGCGGCGGCGGCGGGCAAGGGAAGGACAGGCATCGGCACCGGCGGCAGAGTGGGCGGCGCGGACGCAGGGTCGAGGGCAGCGACGGGAGCGAGCGGCGGGGAGTGAGCAGACGGCGTGGCCTCGAGCAGAAGGGAGGGCGAGGGCACGTGGGGCACCCCGGGCTCCACGGGCGCGGCGGCCGCGGAGGGGCTGATGCGGCCCGACCTGCCTCCCGTGCCCACGCCGCCTGCTGCGCCCACAAATTAAAAAAAGGAGAAAATAAAGAGCAAAATATATTTAAAAGAATAATATATAAAAAGAAAGGCGAGCAAAAAGGGGCCAAAAAAGAACGAAGCGCGAACAACAGAGAACGAAGAGAACTAAGTTTGTCGCGGGGGGGGGGAACGAACCTCGCGGGGGCACACGCGGGGGCACCACCGGCCGGCCCGCATTTAGAGCGGCCAAGCCAGAAGAGGGAGACGTGGAGAGGGGAGTGGAGTGGGCCGGCGGCAATGGGGCTCCCGGTGTAGCTTCGTCAGCCGACGCCGCGCGCAAGCGAGGGGGCGGGGCTGGAGGCTGTCTTGCGCGTGGGACTGGGGGGCGGGCCGTGGCCTCCATCTTTACAAAGGCGACCTCCAACGGCCACTGTACTCGCTGGCGCCTTTAGAGTGAAGTTTTTGAAAAAGTTGGCGTGCGACAGGTTCGCTCCTGATTGCATCGCGATGATAATTGCGTTGTCCCGCCAAAAATGCCTTAGGAAAAGATCGAAGGAAAAAACCGGGAAAACATAACCTGCAAACGCGAGCTGATGATGCAGCACCGCAACTTGCTGCGTAGAGGCGTTTTGCCTCACAGTGGCCCCTGCGGAGGAGGAGCCTTTGACATTCGCTTCTCCGCTGCATCAAGGAGCTGTGTGCTCCACAGCTTTGGTTCCCCCCGTAATCTCCTACTCCGCACCGCCACCTCCGCCATCCATGTGCGTTCCCCCCTTCTGTTGTGTCTGCAGGCAATGCTGATGCCATCGTCATCATCGTTCGTTTTGCTTGCTCTTTGTTGTTAGGCGGAGGACCGATCGGATAAGGGCAGCGGCGACCGCACGGCCAGGAGAGGACGCGGACGAGGCGGAAAGGGGAAGAGCAGCGGCAACAAAGAGACACACGCGGCCGGGGTATTCTCGATGAAGGAAGCCCGCGGAGTAGCGGACGCGCAAGCATTGAGGAGCCTCCTGCAGGAACACTACCACAACACACCGACGCCTGTGCGCGAGCGGCAGCAAAAGCGGACGATACCCTTCGAAGAGGAACGCCAGCGCCACGCTTTCATGCAGCGCATCGGGCCCGCCGGCCAGGAGGTGCCTCACTCTCGTCTCCCTCTCTTTTGATACAGATATAGATATAGATATAGATATATGTATCTCTATCACCACGGCGCCTTGGCCAAGGATCACCTCTCACCCGAGCACCGCGTGTTTGTGCGCGCGCAGATCCTCGCCGGGCAGAAGGGCATCGTGAGCGCAGGCGACCGCTTTCGCTTTTCGTGCACGGCCTGTGGCAAGTGCGTACCGCAACCGTCGCGCCACCGCTCACCGCGCTGACGGGTCGTGGTTCGCACGTGGGCTCCGGGTCTCGGCAGGTGCTGCACGCGATCGTTCTCGGAGCACGTGGTGCTTGACCCGCACGACGTGTACCTCCTATCGCGGGCGCCCGGCCTCTCCTCGCTGCTTGGCCAGGTACGCCCAGCCCTCCTCGAACCCCTCCCCCCCTCCCCCCCTCTCCGCACAACTGAAGACTGCGGTCGCGCGGTTGTTTTGGTCGACGTCGCCTTGAAATCGCAAAGGCAGAGCCTGAGCACGAGCGAGCGACCACGCACGCGCAGCAGGACCAGCCCATGGGCAAGACCTCGCAGCTGCTGGCTCGCTTTGCCCGCGCGTTCAATCAGGAGGTTGGCCTCTACGGCACTCGCCACGGCGAGGAGGTGCAGGCGCCCGTGCTGATGCTGCGCGGGCGACGGGCGGACGCCACGAGCGACGGCGAGTCGCCCAACGAAAGCCGGGATCGGGGCGAGGGCGGCGGCGACCGGCCGGCCACGGCAGCCACGCGCGGAAAGGGCGCGAAACAGGGCTGGTGCCACTTTGCCTACCCGGAGACCGCGGCCAGCGACGGGGGCACGCCCATTCGCTCCCTGGCCGAGTACATCCAGCTGCGCCGCGAGGGCAAAGCGACCGACGCCGGTACGCACACATGCCCGACGGGCGACGCCCTAGCCCCCCCCCCCTCCCGGTGTGTGGGCGTGTGCACAGACTAAGCGCGCACGCTCCGCGCAGACATGCGCGGCAGGGTGCGGTGCGGGCTGGGGCCTGAGCACATGCCCTTCGCCTGCAGCAGCTTCCCCCTGGGCGAGTTGTGGACCAGTTCGGTCAAAACGAGTCCGTGCGCCTTCCTCTCTAGCCCGGGCGCTGCTTCTCACGGTGTGCTGTTATGACTGTTGTTGTTGTCGTCGTCGTCGTTGTTGTTGTGTACTGCGCGCAGAGGGCTCAGAGTCGAAGCGCAAGATTCGCTTCTACTGGCTGGACCAGCTCAACTGTGAGGGGGTCGACCATCCCGCGGCCGAGGAGCGCCGCGTGGAGGACTACGCCAAGGACAACCGCACAGAGGAGCGCCTCGCCGAGTGGGAGTGGTTCAAAGACATGATCGGCAGCTTTGGGCACAAGAAGCTCGACGAGAGGCTTCTCGAGAGGTGCATTGCGCGCATACACGCGCACACGCCACGCGTCCAACCGCCGTTGAGCGAGAGGGTTGTTGGGCGTTGACCCGTTCGTTGACCACGCACGCAGGGATCCGAGTGGATGGGCGGTCAACGTGTTCTTCAGCATTTTGCACTCGATCTGGTACGACTTTGACTCGTTCGACCAGGCCGGCACGACCGGTACGACCCTTGCAGGACGACCGTCGACAGTGGTGGCCGTTTGAGGGTTCTCTGACCGACCCTGGCCGGCCTCGCCAAAGGCCAAGGCGAGGTGGGCGGCGAGTGGGCGGGCATCAGGGAGCGCATACAGGAGCGGACGGAGCTGGCGGTGGCGAACCTCGAGCGATTTTGCCTGGCCGGCCAATGGTCACCGCCCGCTTCCCCGGCGGAGGAGGCGCGGGCGGGGGAGCTGTTCGCGCAGAGCTTCCACTCCTTTCTGGGCAAGATGGTGCACGACGCCATCCTCACCCCCGACGCCCTCGCCCTCGCCCTCGAGCAGCAGCACAGCACCGCCGATCCCGAGGAGGAGGAGGACGAAGACGACGACGAAGATAACGACGAGCTGGCATCTCTCGTTGGCGAGAGTGAGGAGGACAACGAAGAAGGCGAAGGCCACGGAGACGATCAAGATGAAGGCGACGACGACTACGACTACGACGGTGAAGACGAGGACGACGAACCAAGCGATGTTGCAAACAAAGACATGGGCCCAACTCGGTGATACCAATAAACCCGTCGTTTTCCGTTTCTGGTCCTAAGCGGCAGCAGCTAACAAAGCTTTTGGGCGGTGAGCACAACCAGCCATGCTGAAGCGCGGAGCTGGCGGTGCGTGGTTGGCCGTGGGCCAAATGCGGGCAACCAGCGACATTGAAGCCAACCTGCGCCAGTGCGCGCACCTGGCTCACCAGGCTGCCCTTCGCCGCTGCGCCCTCCTTTGCCTCCCTGAAGGTTCTCCCCCCCCCCCTCTCACCCGCACTGCCCCCAGACCGGCACAGGCTCACTCCACGTGTGTCGACCACGCCTTTTTCCTTTCGACACTCGTGACCTGTGCAGCGTTCGACTTCATGGGGGAGGCCGCGGGAGAGGCCCTGTCGGTGGCAGAGCCGCTGGACGGTCCGCTGATGACCCGTTACCGCGACCTTGCGCGCTCTCATGGTACCACCACTACAACGCTACTCCCCGTGCGACTGTGTTGCTCACTCTCTCTCTCTCTCTGTAGACATCTGGCTCTCGCTCGGCGGCTTCCACGAGAAGGTGCCCTCTTCCACCTACGTGTGCTGATGTCATGGCCTCGGCCACTCATCTCGCATCTCTCCTCCAATGAAATGCGCGTCCTTTCGGTCAAGCAGATCGCGGGGGACGACACCCACCTGTACAACGCCCACGTCGTGGTGGACAACCAAGGCGAGATACGCGCAGTCTACCGCAAGGTGCATCTCTTCGACGTCGCCATCACCAACGGTACACCGTGCCCGCCCGCCGCCTTGGTGTGGTCATGGAATGGCAACCAACATCCACCACCCACCAGGCCCGGTCCTCAAGGAGAGCAACGGGACGCGAGCAGGGTCTTCGCTCACCGCACTCGACTCGCCGGGTAGGACCAGCCCCCACGGGAGAGCGTGAGGCGCTTTGGCTCACTCTTTGGCTCTGCAGTGGGCAAGCTGGGGCTCTCGGTGTGCTACGACCTGCGATTCAGCGAGCTCTACCTGGCCTACCGCCAGCACGCGCAGGCCGATGTGCTCCTGGTCCCGTCGGCCTTCACCGCCACGACGGGGCGAGCCCACTGGCTGCCACTGCTCCGTGCGCGGGCCATCGAGACGCAATGGTACTCTGCACTCCTGCGCCACTCGCGATTGCTTTTAGACCAACAGCAACCTCGGCGATCAGCTACGTGGCTGCTGCCGCGCAGGTGGGGCGCCACAACGCCAAACGCGAGTCATACGGACACGCATGCATCATCGATCCTTGGGTTCGTTTTCCCCTCCTTGCTGGTGGGGCTTCCACACTGAGTGTGCTGAGCGATGCGTGGGTTGGACGATCTGTTGCACAGGGTGAGGTGGTGGCCAGCTGTGGGGAGAAGGAGCTCGGCATCGCCGTGGCTGAGGTGGACCTGGCCTACGTGGACCAAATCCGCACCAACATGCCCGTCTTCACCCACCGACGCAGCGACGTCTACGGCGCGCTACTGCCCGGTGGGTTGCCCGATCCACACGCGACAGACGAAGGGGCGACTTCCTCGTGAGGGCTGGTTGGATACTTGTATCTCACAGCACGAGGATGGGAGGGTTGGCCGCAATTTCCCGCGAAATGGAACATTCTCCTTCCAGCCAATGAACACACGCTGCTCCGCAGGCACCGGTTCGAGGTTGCCTGCGCCGAGAAAATTGGGGGCGACCAACGGTTCACTCCAACTCAACCGACATCTGTGTAGTGTACTACTCCCTCGTCGGCGCCAGTCTGTCATCTACCCTCTATTTGCATTGCTGCCCTCAATCGACCTAACCGCTCTGACGCCATCGCTCAGGTAGCATCTCTCGCATCCATCTAGCAAAGACGACCCAACGTCTCTTTGCCCCCCCCCCTCCACGTTTAATCAGCAGAGAGTAGCGTGCAATACCTCTCTCTCTGCCCCATCTCTCCACCTGCCTCCACATCGAATGCACCAAGGGTCTATCACGGCGACTTCGCAACCCACCTTCCCGCCCAGTTGCTGCTGCTGTCGGTTTTCGTCGCCTACAATACTAGTAATACCTAATAGTGGACCTTATCGACATTGCCACTACTGAGCAAGTACACCTCGTCCAGAGTTAACAAACCCCCTCGAACACCCATCTTCGATCTCCATGAAGTACCTCGAAGTGCCCAGCCTTTCCCACCTTTCAACCTACTTGACGGGCTGCGACGCTGGCGATAGCGTCATCTACGGCCGCCTCGAAGCCTACACCTGTACGCGCTCCTTTCGCCAAGCTGCCGAAAGGGCATTGTCCGTTTCTTTCCGTTGTTTTGGTGGGGGGGGGGTTAATTATTGCCCCACGGTTGCCGCGTAAGAGCGGCCCACGCTGAAACTGCCGACCGTGTGCCTTGGATAGGCAAGCGGGCCGGGTCGGACAAGAAGCTGTACAAGGAGCTGAATCAACAGTACGAAGAGCTCTCCAAGTCACCCGACTCGCAGGAAGCACTTTCCACGTCGCCGTTCGGCCCGCTTTCTCTGAGCACGTCCCGGCGGACGTTCATCTCCCTCATCTCCACCCTCAACGCGAGCTTCCCTGATTATGACTTTAGGTGATTCCTCGCCCACTCCCGTTCCACAACACACACACACACACACACACACACACACACACACACACACACACACACAACCGAGTTTAAGGCTGTCCGTGACTAACCGCTCCTCCGTGTCGACCGTCAGCGAGCTGAAGCCGGAGCACTTCCGCAAAGAGCAGAGCCTGCACAACTGCATAAACGACATCAACACGACCCTCACCTCGGTCCTGCCCGACTCGCAGGCGTTCCTCAATCGGCTGTGGAATACCCTCGAGGCCGAGATCAAGGTCACTGAGTGTGACCTCTACAGCTACATTCCCGACACGGACTCGGATCCCTTTAGCGAGGAAGGCAATATGTGCGTGCTTCTGCTCGTGCCGTTCACCTTTCGCTTTCTGTGTCCGGACACTGGACTAAAGTTAACTTTCTCTCTCTTTCTCTTGCGTAATGACGGCAGCTGGTGCTTCAATTATTTCTTCTTCAACAAGAGGCTGCGAAGAGTGGTCTTCTTCACCTGCCGTGCGGCCAGCAAGATGAGTTCCATGTCCGGTCGCGACGTCAGCGGCGAGTATGGCTGGAGCGTGGAGGACCAGATCGCCGAGGAGATGGACATGTGACCCGGCCGCCGCGTTGCTGCACTACACCTCTCTGCCGCCCGCGCCCATTCCAACCTGCCCGCAGAGAGCTCCTCCACTTGCTCCCCCTTGCTCCCCTCCCTCCCAAATGTACATAGAGGAAGAAGAAGAAGAAGAAGAAGCTCTGCGCAAGCTCCCTGGCGTCTCCCAAAAACAAAATGGTCGCCTCTTTCCCTTTGCGCAGTAGTGACGCCCCCCCCACCTCGCCCCAATACAAAGCAAGCAGCCAAGCCCAGGGGCATGCAGGGAG
>JANDJZ010000706.1:0-23963 GCA_027943245.1 Acanthamoeba sp. SK_2022b | reverse complement strand
CCTTTCAATAAACACCCAGCCAATGGGGTCGGTTCACAAAAAGAGCGATGATGCTGGCGAGTTGATCGCGATCGAGTGGGCGGGGGCGAGGTCAGCGCCGCCAGACCTGCTGGATGCGCGCCTTCTCTTCCGCGCTGAAGCCCTGGGTCCACCGGAACAGCGGTGAGTCCGTATCCTCGAGCGGGCGGCCCCCTTTTGCAAAGTCCAGCCCTCGCTCGTGCAGCGCCCGCACCCACGCCTCCACCACTTCGAAGCGCTGGTGCGGCATATTATACACCGGGACCCGAATGAAGGCATCGAGGTCGGCCCCGCCGGCCAACAGGAGGTCGAGCGTGAGCAGGTCGCCCATTCTGACCTGGAGCAGCGCCTGGGTGGGGTCGAGCCCCGCCTGCAGCAGGGCGGCCATGTTGTTGCGCCACGCTATTGGCTTTCGGGCCAAGAAGTAGCCCAACGGACCTCTGCACGCACGTCAACATCACCCACTCCACGTCATCACTCCGTGCGTGTGCGTGCGTGCGTGCGTGTGTGCGTGTGTGTGTTGAGAGGACGTCATACGAGATGTGGTTGCCGCGTAGTGGGAAGCCATGCTTGGCCAGACATGCGATGACCAGTGGGGTCGAGGAGAACAACAGCCGCGTAAGTCTCTCGGAGGGCATTGTCTACTCCCCATTAGAGGGCAGGCATTGTGTGTGTGTGTGTGTGTGTGTGTGTGTGTGTGTGTGTGTGTGTGTGTGAACCAAGGGTTGGGTTCTTTGTCATCACCAACCGGGAGGTGAGGTATACCGGAATGGCCAGGCCATGCTCCAGCAAGCACTCGAGGAGGGCCACCACCCACAGGTCCCTCTCAGGCCGATCGCCGATGTCATACGACGGGTAACTGTGGCTGTGCAGCCAGCTCAGGAGCTGGCACAGCAGCCCCGAATCGAAGGAGTCCTTGGCATATACCGTCGGTTGGCCAAGACTCCCCCCGTGGGCCGCCAGGAGTCGGGCCACGGCCACCTTCTGCGCACTGGCGCCGGCCGACGTGGCCGGCCTCTCCATCAGACACTGCATCGGAGTCTTGCGCCTGCACTGCATCGAAAGGCGGAGCTGCTTTCGTTACTACTGTGTGCGAGAGAGTGTGCGTGGAGTGTTTACGTACGTCGCTGGCATTCGGGTGGGCGCCGTGGTCGAGGAGCAGCTGCACCAGCGCGACCGACGGGGTCGCGACACTGCAGGCCGCGTGCAATGGGGTCACGTTCCTGTACGATCGCGACGCGTTGGGGTCCGCCCCGTGTTCCAGCAGCAGAGCCGCCACCTCCGCCGAATCGGGCCGCTGTGTTTTCGCCAGCCAATCAGAAACTCCAGGCCCACCTCCCCGCACGGATGACACGTTTGAAGGAGAGGGGGGGGGCACCGCGCAAGCGGCGAAGATCGACTGAAACAACACGGCGCGGGCAGGCCTGGCCCGCAGGAGGATGGCAGCCACCACTCCCACGGGACAGCGGGACACGGCCAGTGGGAGTTCCCGTGCGCAGTCGTAGTTGGGGGACAGCTCGCGCAGCAGGAAATCGATCGTCTTGAGGCGCCGCCTCGCGCAAGCTTCGTACAGTGCTGTGTGCGCGCGCGTGTGTCAATGGGTGTCCTCGAGCCCCTTGCAAGAGAGAAACAAAGACCTGTGTGTCCGCGCCGGTTGGTGGACGTCAACAGGGCAGGGCTAGCATCGGCGCACCGAGCCACCAGTCCTGCCAACTCCACTTGCTCCCTCTCGCCTGCTCCACCCATCAGTCCACCCGCACGACACGACACGACACGACACGACACGACACGACCGTACACGCGGCATGGAACAGCGCTGTGAGAGCCATCGGTTGGATGGCGGGCGACGAGAGCAGCAGGGGGACCATCTCGGCGTTGAGGGGCGAGGCCATCACGGCGCGGAAGAGCTCGGACGGGTGGGACACCGCCACCTCCAGGTCCAGCACGAGGGCGCGAAACAGCTCCATGCAGCCGGCCTTGACCACCCAGGCCAGGGGCTCGACGCGGCGACTGGGGGCTCGGCCCTCGTTCCAGCCGTGCACGAGCGTGCGCACGAGGCGGCCGACCGTGTCGCCCGAGTCGCGGAGCAGTCGCGCAAAGGCCGCGTGGTGGCCGCACGCGAGCATCCAACGGAGCAGCCCCTTGATCGCCGCCGCAAGGGTTTCCTCTTGGGCGCTCCACGAAGGGCCGCCGCGAAGCCTGCGCAGCTCGCCGCCGGTTGGCTCGTCAACCAACCAATCAACAAACAGGGTGACGAATGCAAAAGGCGCATTGCAATGTGATGGTTATATCATCACGCCGCGACGAGCGCACCGATGGAGCGTGCGCAGGGAGTGGCGGTAGAAGAGACGCCAGTCGCCACGCTTGCGCTGGTGCACTTTGAGCTTGCGCGCCCTCGGGCGGCTGCCTCCGTCCACCTTCTCAGCCGCCGCCTGTAGCAGAGGCGTGGTCGGAGGTGGCGGCATCGGGCCACCAAACTCTGCCTCGTGTGCCTTAAGCCCCCCCCCCAGCGCAACCACAGGTGAGATTGGGAGGGGGGGGGGGTATAGACTGTCTTCATAGTACAAAGGGGGGGGTAGTACGGTGCGCCAAATGGAGGAGGCGAGGGGCGACGGGTCGTGCAAGAAGCGGCGCCAGCGGCGACACACGGCCTCGACCCGCAGCAGGTCCGCGCCTGGCAACCGCCCCAGCACGGCGAGGACGAGCTCCACCGGCAACTCCGCCACCGCCCCGAAGAAGCTCCCCTCTTCTTCCTCCCGGTGTGCTTCCATGTGTGACGACGCTAACTAAAATAACAACAACCCAGACACCGCTACTGGAGAATGCTTTTCACTGCATACAAGGGCTCGAGGGTCATCTCTTCGGCCGAATGGTTGTTCGTGTGTCCCTCCCTGGTCGTGATGAGCGCCTGACTCCACGGGCTCAAGGATAGGGCGAGCCTGAGTGCACGCCCAGTGAGCGTTGAGGAACGGTCCCATTTCGTTCAACTCGTGCAACGAAGCGACAGCGTAGTCCGTGTCGGCCGTATACGGGGGCGGGCCCATTCTTTTCATCCCAACAGAATCGGTTAAATGTAGCCAAGTGCAGTCGCATGGCAAAAAACGAGAAAACTGGATTTTAAAATTGTTTACTTCATCGTGAGATAGGGGGGAGCTGATTAGAAGCCAGAACAAAATTAATTTAGAGGAACTCCATGAAGCCGTCATCATCCTCCTCCTGAGCCTCCTCCTCCTTGCCGAAGTCGATGGCGCGGAAGGTCATGTCGAGCTTGCCGCCGACGATGGCCATGCCCTTGTAGGTGCCCTTGCCCTTGGTGAGACCGCTGAGGATGTAATCAGCGGGCTGGCCGATGAGGGTGTCGGCCAGGTAGAAAGTGACGGTGACCTTGTCGGTGGCGGGATCGTTAACGTCGAGGGTGAAGGTCTCGTCGAACACGGGGTCGAGCATGGGGCAGGCCACGCGAGTGGTGGTAACCTCCTGGCCGGCAACCTGCAGCTTCACCCAAGCCTCCTTCTTGGTGATGTTGTAGGCCTTGGTGTCCATGCGCTTGAAGTTGCCGCCGGAAACGATGATCTCGAGCTTAGGCATGTTGATGGAGATGGACGAACGGAGATGAAGGAGTGGGTGATCTTCTGCTGACGAAGGGCAAAGAAAAAAAGACGTCCAAAGGAAACACAGAAAACACGGAAAGCAACTATAACTCCGTATCTCCGCAAAGCTGCACAATTTGTGCAAGAATCTTCACCACACCCACGTTGCAGCCCTAGAGCAGCACTAAGCACCACACTCAAGAGGTCTTGAAGTACAAGGGGAACCAAGGTCTCTTCTTATCCACTCCATAAATGGTGAGTAACCAGTTTACAAGTCCAGTTTTCTGGCTGCATTTCCTGGCTTGGTTTTTGCTTCTTTTCTTAGCCTGCGTCGCATTCCATTCGCGGAAAACCGTACGGCAGGCCAACGAAGACGCTGGCCCATCACACAACAACATAACCAGATCCACACGCCTTCTCTTGAACACACAACGATGCAGCAGGCTTACCAAGTAGTGCGATACAAGGCTGGTGATGCTGGCTCTTTCGAAGTCCTTACCAAGAAGGGTGCTGCCCTTCAATTCCGCGAAGGCAAGCTTGGCTTCTCGAATGTCCTCTTTGCCGATGAGATCTACACCAACCACTCCAAGGGCGAGCGTGCCAAGGAGGCCGATCTTCTGTACGCGCGCCCAGCCTCTTTCTTTCTGCGTGCTCGTGCAAATTGTGTGCTCTGTTGGCTCACGATCTGAGTGTGTCATCGCGTGCAGGAAGGCGTTCGGTACGTCCAACGTCGAGGACTGCGCCAAGGTGGTGGTGGAAAAGGGTGAACTTCAGCTAACCGCTGCCGAGCGTCGCGAGAAGGTGGCCAAGCGCAAGGCCGAGATGGGTAAGTGGATCCCAGTCCATCATCAGTGCCATCAATCATCTTATTAACAAATTTTATTTACCACAACGTGGCGGTGCAGTAAACTACATCCACAAGTACTACATTGACCCGAGAACCAAGACGCCGCATCCCGTCGTGCGCATTGAAAACGCGTTCGAGCAGATGAAGATCAACGTAGATCCCGACGTTGCTGCCGAGCGTCAGGTGCAGGAGAAGGTGCTCAAGAAGCTCCCCGAGATCCTTCCCATCAAGCGTTCCGAGATGAGCGGCACCCTTTCCAGTACGCGCTGCCACCACTACTCGCCCAATTCATGGCGCAACTTCGCGTGCCAATGCATTGTCGGCTCACCCCCCCCCCTTCAACCCACTACACAGTCCCCACCAAGTTTGTCGGCCAGGCGATGGGCACCGTGAAGAAGTACGCGCAGGTGAGCGGCGAGAACTACTCGTCGGGCTCCGCCACGATGCAGGTGTCCATCGTGCCCGGTGGTACGGCGCCCCTCCACTGGTGAGAGCTCGGGCCTCAAGGCGCTAACGCTCGCGCTCTGCGCAGACTACGATGCGTTCATGACCGACTTGAGGAACGTCACCAAGGGCGAGTTCAGCTTCGACGTGGACGGCCAGTCGGTGGCCACCATGGAGGAGGAGCCCGGCGCCAAGGGCAAGGGCGGCCGCGGGGGCAAGGCCGCCCGCGGCGGCGGACGGGGCGGCCGTGGTCGCGGAGCCAAATGAGGAGCCCGCTCGTCGTGGGCCCCCTCCCCCCCCGCCCCGTTCCCTGCGCGCTCTCCCTGGCGCGGGGTCGATCTCTCTCAACACGGCTGCGCAGCCCTCCGCCCGACGTCGACGGAGGCGGCCCCCTTGTCACGCACGCTCCGGTGCGGCCACGCTTCCCTTCTTGTGCCCTCCAGTGGGTCGGTGGTCTGCTCCGTCGCGCTCGCGGCGACTCGGGGAGAGCTCTCTTGCGCGCGCGGCCCGCCAGAGAAGGCGGCCTCCCCCCCTGCTCACTACTTCGGCGAGGCCCGTCTCTTGGCTTTGGGAGATCGCATCCCCAGCTGGGGACGGGCCGTGAGCGGGAGGGAGCGCGGGTGACGTGGGCCGCAGTCGCCTTTCCCCCCTTGATTGTTGTGTGTCCTCGTCACCAACAAGAATGAATGAATGAAGCGTAGCGTTGGAGTCACATCACGCCGTGTGGAAAGTGTGGGGGGTTGAGGGTTTATTATCACGATCATGGCTAATATTGTTGTGGTCTTCTTCGCCTCTCCCTCTGGCGGGCGAGTAGTGAGTGGGGAAGCTGGGGCGCCTCAGTTGTTCTTGTTCTTCTTGGCGGGAGAGGCGGAGTCGAAGGCGAGGTAGTAGAGGCACACGAGGGCGAGGCAGAGACCGAAGGTGTTGGAGAGGATGCCGGAGACGAGAACCTCACGGCACAGGATGCCCGTGCGGAGGTAGAGATGGAGAGCGTGGAACGCGATGCCGCCCACGTAAGACGCCATCACAAAGTAGTTGAGTCGTGTGCGCGCCTTGTGATCGGCGACGCTTCCGAACATGCCGAAGAGGAGGCCCACCACGGCCAGCTGGAAGCCCAGATAGCGCGCCGTTGCGTTGGCCACCAGGGGCGTCATCAGCGCCGTTGATCCTTCGGTGTGCACGCCGACCACGCCCGGCTCGACGACGAACTGGAGCACCTCCTCGGGGAAGAGGAGGAGAAGCAGGCCGACGAGGAGGCAGGCGGCCATGTGGTAGAGGGTGCTTACTCCCCAGAAGCCCAAGCGCAGCGTGCGGTTCAGCAATGTGACTAAATTCATCGCTCTTTATGGTGGTGATTATTGGTGATTGACCCACGATTCTCTCCGCAAATGTAGCGTTAATCGAGGCAGTGGGAGGCAAGATGGAGGTCAAGGCCGTTGAATGGTTCGGTTGCGTTAGTACGAGCGGAGCCGTGCGGAACAGTCCCCCGTGTTTTTCCCCTCCTTTTCCTTCTGACTGGCCAACGGACCAGTGCAGGGAAAATGTGTTTTCCTGCGTGGTGGTCGACAAAATAACAACAACGCGATGTGCGTGGAACAGCATGACGCCTGACTCTTTACTTGATGATCTCTCGCACTCTTTCTCTCTCCTCTTTCCGTCGTACAGTTGAGGACGCGCGTGTTTCGCAGCGGCGTTGGGTGACAGATGGCCCATTGTGGGCACATGTGTCCTCCACCACCGGCACGCACGCGCGCGCCCTTGGAGGGTCAGGCTGGTGTGCCTCGTTGTGTCCCATGGGGACGCCTTATGGCTTGGCGGTGCCGCACTTGCGGCACTCCATTCGCGAGGCGAAGTTCATGTCGCTGCAGCCCGGGCAGTACCAGTCGCCGGGTCGCTCGCCGCCAAAGCCGCCGCCACCGCCGCCGCTGCCGTAGCCACCACCCCGACCACCATAGCCGCCGCGACCGCCGTAGCCTCCATCGCCACGACCACCGTCATCACCGCCACCGATAGGCTTGGCCGCGCCACACTTCCTGCACGCGTCGCGCGAGGCAAAGTTCATGTCGCTGCAGTCCGGGCAGTACCTGCGCATCACATTTCACACGTATAGAGATCTATCAGTGAAGATCCAGGTGTTGAATTTCTCCAGCAGACAACATTCTCGATTCTCATGATCATGAGAATTGAGTCCAGAACGGCGAACGAAGGGCCTAAAAAATCGAAATGCGAAGAAATGAAAATGAAGGGCCACGGTACCAGTCTCCCGGACGTCCACCGCCACCATAGCCGCTGCCACCGCCGTAACCGCCGCCGCCATAGCCGCTACCACCGCCAGAGTAGCCGCCATAGCCGCCACCCGACTCAGCACCAGCGGGCTTGGGGGCGTTGCATTTGCGGCACTCCCTCCGCGAGGCAAAGTTGAGATCACCGCAGCTCTCGCAGTCCCAATCTCCAGGCCTCCTCGAGCCGCCGTATCCGCCGCCGCCCGAGTAGCCGCCGCCGCCGCCGCCGCCGTAGCGTCCACCCCAAGACTGACCGCCGCCAACGGGAGCACCGCCCTCGCGCGGGGTACCGCACTTACGGCAGGCGTTCCTCGAGGCGAAGTTGTGATCTTTGCAGTTGGCGCAGTTCCAATCTCCAGGCTTAAAGTCCATCTTCTCTGTAGTTGATTGCTGTGTGGGTGTACGATCCGCGGATGATCGCATCATCAGCCATCATGAAGCATTCGCCATTACATTTGCGCAAAGGAGACCACTCTTTCACACTCAATCTATGTATGATCCTCTACTCCGGCATCTGGGATGGGGAGTTGGGAGAGGTGGCACGTACATCCTGGCTTGTTGTTCGCTACTCAAAAAGAAGAAAAAACCAGAAAAGGCCTGCCCCAACGCCTCCATTTTTTGTAGACTGGCTCGTTCTTGTCGCTACATCGGCGGAAACGTGGTCCACACTTACCATTGGTGCAATTTGGCGCAGGCGAAGTTTTTACTTCGCTCGTCGCCAGCGCTTCCTCTTCTCCATTCCACTTCTCGCTAAGAAATTCGTCATGTCCGTCTACGGCAGAACCCATGAGCACGGTGCTCCTGAGCTCCACCACCAGAGTGAAGAAGACGATGACTGGGAAACGGATCCCGTACGTTGAATCTTGCTTTTACATTTATTTTATCGCTGGTTCTCACTTCTGCTTTTTCTACAGGAGCCTGCCGTATGCCCCCTCCCCCCTCCTCTATTACTTTTCTTATTCTCATCGTTCAACTCATGCATTTTTCCTACTTCCCAATTATGTAATCGCTCTTCCAAATTATGTAATCGTAGAACCCGTACGCTTCCCCTCTTTCTGTGGCGCGGTCGCAAATGAATATTTTTTCGTATTTGTTTGTTAATATATTTTTTCCCTGTGAATGACAGCATCTCCGAGAAGGACCAGAGGTGGGGCGCCGCTACTTTGCCACAGGTTTGCCACCATTAAACAACTCACAATACCTTCAATATAATATCATTTTTTCTTTTTTATTTACAATTTAAATATAAAGAATATCACTAGAAATAAGCCAGCTCAACCACGGTTGTTGCGCATTTGTAGGACGGCAAGGAGGTGCAGAACCTTCACAGCCTTCGTCAGCAGGTGACAAACCAGCACGAGACTTACGTAGCGCAGGACTTCTCTACCAAGTGCGTGCTTCTTCTTATTTCTTGGCGCCTTTGTCGCGCGTTCGTGGCCAGCGTTCCCGATCCCGCACGCGCTGTCGTTCTCACGAGTCTTCTCTCTATTCCGCGTTCCCCTTTCTGCGCAACGACAGGAAGCACGAAGTGGGCTCCTCCTACGGCCAGGACAAGCCCCGTAACTAAATCGAGCACTTCTTCCACAACCTTGGTTGGCTCTGCCTCGCAGTGAGACCCAAGGGCCTTGGAGCCTGTTGGCTGCTGTACCATGTCATCACAATCGCAAAGGAAGCTTTTCCCCATTTTTGCTGACGTGGCATTATCGGAGCGCCGCCGAGATTTCGGTAGTCCCGCCAGCTCAGGCCAAGCTTTGCCAAGTGATCGTTCAATCTCTCCATTAAGCCTCGCGTTCATCACCTACGGCAGCTTGAAATCGGCTAAGCTTTGCTTCTGGTGAAAAAGAGAGCAAGAGAGGTGGAGCACGGAACTAATTTGAAAAATGGAACAGCAAGAGACAGGTGGTGGTGAGGTCGATGATGTTACGCGCGACATCGAGCGCTTTAAGCTCAGTGGCGAGGGCCAATACCAGCCACAGCGAGGCTCCTCTGCCTCGGATGCACCCCATGCTCCGCCCACAGGAGTGGAGCTGCAGCGACGCATCTTCACCACCAACAAACCCCACCCTTCGGGCGGCCTTCAATGGATAGATGATGTGGAGCTTAAGAAGCAACGCAGGTAGGTTTGATCGAGGTTTAATTTTTTCTAAATTCAATCTCAATGTCAGTTCATGTTTATTTTTTGATCAAAAATTAAACAAACAAAAATTTGATATTTAATTTCTACACAGCGTGGCCGTTGATGTGTTGAAGCAGCTTGGACAAAACATTCTAGAGGGCAAGGATCTCACCAAGATCGCTCTGCCAGGTGTGTCTCACTCTCCCCCAGACCACTTTAGCCCTTACGCTTTGGCGTTGTAGGTCTAATCTTTTTTTTTTTTTTTTTTTTTTTTTAACGCATGCACAGTCTACTTGTTCGAACCTCGATCTTTCCTCGAGCGTCTTGCCGATGGCTTCTCCTTTGCCCCACACTTCCTTCGCAAGGCCGCGGGTGCCCTCTCCTGTCTACCCCGCCCCAAACCCCCCTCCCCCATCTGGCGCGTAGTGTGACCGTGTTCCTGACTCGACCGCACACGACAGAGGCCACCGATCCCATCGAGCGTCTGAAGCACGTCATCGCCTTCAGCGTTGCCGGCCTGCACCTCACCGCCACACAAAAGAAGCCCTTCAACCCCATTCTCGGTACAAGCCTCTCCCTACAGCACACGTTGTCGCGCCGCCTTGCTGAGCTCACGTCGACACCACGTGTGCGTCCACGCAGGCGAGACGCACCAGGCCTTCTTCGAGGACGGCACGGCGGTGTACTGCGAGCAGTCGTCGCACCACCCGCCGGCGTCCAACTTCCAGGTGCTGCCGCCCGACGACGCCTACCGGCTGTACGGCTACGGCATCTTCTCGGCCCACTGGAAGGGCAACGTCATCCACGGCCTCCAGAAGGGACCCAACCTCGTCGAGTTCCCCGCCGATGGTGCGGTTCGACACGACACGACACGACACGACACGACACGACACGACACGACACGACACGACACGGCACGACACGGCACGACACGACACGACACGACACGACACGGCGAGCTGATCGTGGTGCGCCGGGGTGTTGTTGTGCAGGGACCGTGATCTCGATCGATTTGCCCCACGCCATCTTCAAGGGCCTCATCTGGGGCGACCGCATCCAGGACTACGGCGGTTCCATCACCTTCACCGACAAGAAGAACGACCTCGCGTGCGCCCGCCTCTTCTTCTTCTTCTTCCTCCTCCTCCTCAGTGGCTCTGCCCCGGGGCAAACCTCTCGTCTCACCACCACCGGTGTTGGGCTCGTCGTGTCTCTGCAGCTGCGAATTGACGTTCGAGGCCCCGGGATGGGTGGCCTCCTGGTTCTCCACGCCCAAGCACGTCGGACTGGCGCAGCGTATGCCTTCCGTTCGCGGGTGATCTGTTCCCATCGACGCCTGCTCATTGCCCCCCCCCCAACCCGCCCCTCCACCGCGACGCTCGGTTCGTGGCACCGCAGGGCGACATCTACCGGATGAGCACGCGCACGAAGAACAAGAAAGACGTGCTCGCCAAGGTGGAGGGGTCCTGGCTATCCCACATCGACGTCGATGGCAAGAGGTACTTGCTGGCCCGCCTCGTCTTCTCTCTCTCTCCCCCCCCACTCGGGTCTGATCGTATCACGGGGACCGGCGTGGTGGTCGTGGTCGGCACAGGTACTGGGACCTCAAGGAGGTGGCGCCGTGGTCCATCCGACCTGCGGACGACCCGCTCCCGTCGGATTGTAGATATCGAGAGGACCTGCAGGCCCTCCTGCGCGGAGACGAGGAAGAAGCCCAACGGTAACTCCTCCCCCCCCTCCGCTCTCTCCTCTCTCTCTTTCTCTCTCTCTCTCTCGCTCTGCCTCGACTGACTTGGCGCGGTTACTCCGATCCCCCCCCAACGATGATGGCTCCAGGCTCAAGGTCAAGCTGGAGGAGAAACAGAGAAGGGAGGCCCGATTGAGGGCGGAAGGCGCGGCCGCAGCCCGCTCGAAGAGGCCGGCCTGAGCAGCAAGCCCCCCCTCCCCAATCAGGGGAGGCCGGGCCTTCCGCGGGGCCGAGCCCCCTCGATCCCCCCCCCCCTCCCCTTCTCCGCGTGTCTTCCTCTCTTCGTCGGTGTTTTGTCCCCCTTTTCCCAATCCTCTCCTCCCTCTCTCTGTTTTTGGCCACGAGCTTGCGGTTGTAGTGGGTAATTCTCAGCTACACGACTAAAAGCGGGTTACGAGCTGGTTGTCGGTGCAGACCCAAAATGGCACTGTGTCACAGTGTCTGTTGTTATTTTTTTTATTTTATTTTGAAAATAAAAATAAAAAAAAGAAAAAGAAGTGTGTTCTCCTCAAGTTAACCTGGTGTACGGGCAGTTCGGCGTGTTGGTTGGCAGATAGCTTGGCATTCCAAGCGTATATTTGTTTTCTTTTCGCTGCAGACCTGCCACGTCCCTGCGTACTTCCTGAAACCCACAAAGGCCAACCCACAATCACCCTGCCCTCTGCGCCACCATGCTCAACCCCTCCTCCGAGGACACCGTGCCGCCCGTGCCGTTTGGTGCCTCTGCGTCTTATCCTCCGCGCAGCGGCAACTACGTTAGGTACCCTACCAGCCTGCTCACCAGTTGAGGTGCTCCAACACTCGCGTGCGCGTGGCTCTCTCTGACTCTCTTCGGTGGGTGGCATTCCAAGGCCGCTCGTGGATGGCATTCCGGCGTTCACGCGCATCGGCGCTGCCATCCAGGACGCCCGCGCCCGCGTGTGGATAGGAGTCTCCTTCATCGACTACCGCTCCTTCGTCTTCCCCGGCTTCGAGGGCTCGGGCGAGGACGACGGCCACTTCTGGACCCTTTTGCGTCGCGTGGCCGCGCGTGGCGTCGACGTTCGCCTCCTGTATGTGTGCCGCCCACGCCCGCGCGCGCGCGGCCATGTCACCTGACCGCCGCCCCCCCCCCCGCCAACACCGTGTGCGTGGCGTGCGCGCGCAGGTTCTGGTCCAACACGCGTTTCTTCAAGGACTCGCATTTCCCGAACACGGCGGCGAGCCACGAGTGGCTGCGGCGGTTGCACCAGCAGGGCGACGAGCAGCGACTCGATTGCGGCATCCTCATCCGCTGGGACCAGTCCAGTGCGCGGCCTCCCTCCCTCCCTCCCTCTCTCCCTCTCCTTTTTTCACTCTCCGTCTCATGTCCCGTTGATGCGTGCTCACCATTTCGATGGGCTGCTCACAGATGACGCTCCGCACTGCCACCACGAGAAGTCGTTCCTGATCGACGCTGGCCAGGTCGGTGTGCAGCAACTGGCGCGCGCGCGCGCCATCTCCCTCTCTATGTGCGCGCGCGTGTGCCTGGCTCTTGAAAGCGTGGGCTTAACGCGGCTCGACAGGAAACCGGCGAGGTGGCCTTCGTGGGCGGGATAGGCATGGGCTCCGGCGGGATGGTCACGCCCGAACACTTGCCCTGTCCGCCCGGCGCTCCGGTGGACCACCACAACCACGACACCTTCTTCGAGCTCCAGGGGCCTTCCGGTACACCCCCCCCCTCTTTAGAGCTCCCCAATGCTCATCCACGCGAGCGCGCGCGCTGCTCCGTTGTTGACCCACCTCTCCGCAGCGACCGACGTGCACCACCACTTTGTGCAGCGGTGGAACGGAGCGTTGGACCACCACATGGAGGGCGGCCACTGGCCCTCCCTTGAGCGGGCCGACGCTCTCCCGTTCCCATCGACTTTGTCGCCGCCTTCACCGCGCGGTATGCCGCCATCGCCATGGGAACCCCACCACGTGGTCGCTGTGGGCGAGCTCACCCCCCCCCCCTTCCCCCCTCCCCATCACCGACGGCGCGTGGTGTCGACACCGCAGGCAACGCGGTGGTGCAGGTGCAGCGATCGGTCCGACCGCGGAGCAGGGGCGGGTACAGCGACGCCACGCCCGCCGTCCTGCCGCCCGGCTTCTCCGGGCCCACGCTCGACATCGCCGAGGGAGAGCAGAGCATCTTCGAGCAGTACAAGCTGGGTAAGCTCACGCCTCCACACGCCACTACACGTGCTCGCCACGACTCTCTTGCTCTCTTCAATATTGACACCGTCATGGAATGGCAGCGTTCGGTGCGGCCAAGAGGACGATCTACATCGAGAACCAGCACGTGGCCCATCCACTGCTGCTCGACCTCCTCATACAGGCCCTCGAGCGGGGGTAAGCCTCCCTCCCCGCGGTGGGGCATCTCTCGTCTTCGCCAGTGTTTATACACCAACGCGCGGCGCGTGCCCCCCCCCCCCAAACCACCAACAGGGTGTTGGTGGCCTACATGGCTCCGGCGCTGGTCATGCGGGCCGTGGCCGCCGAATACGAGGCCCACGCCCGGTGGACAGAGAGCAGAGGGGAAGCGACACCGCCGGCACGCTCCCCCAATGACACTTCTGTCCCGATGCCCCCAAACCTCCTCTGACCAACCCGGCTGACGTCGGCAGGAATGGTGGTCGGCCGTGCAGCGACCAAGCCGCGCTACGCCGACGTGTGGGAAAGGCTGAGGCGGCTGGCTGGGTTTGACAGCTTCGTATTGGCCGGGCTGGCGGTGGCCAATCCCGCTAGGCACGTGGGCTACCAGATCGAATACGTCCACTCCAAGGCACGCCATCTTGCCTGTCCCGCCGCCTCGTCTTGTGTTGGAGAGAAGCCCGCGCCTCCACCCTCCATACCTTGTATGCACATGACGTGTGTTGGTCGGTGGGCGCAGTTGGCCATCGTCGACGGGGAGTGGTTCACGGGCGGGAGCGCCAACTTGGTGGACCTCTCCATGGAGAAGGACCACACCGAGCTCAACATCTCCGTGTGGGACCGGCCCACCGCCATTCGCCTTCTCGCCGACCTCGTTCACGAGCACTCGGACGGTAACCTCCCCTCCAACCCCCAATCATTCATTCTCTCTCGCATCTCCCTTCTCGTTTCGTGACCATGACTTGTGATGGTGGGACCTCTCCCGACACTTCAAGTCGACACCGACGGGATGACCGACGTGGAGATGGTGGCGGCGCTACAGCGCGTGGCCAAGTCCAACGGCCAGGCGTTCCGCAACAGTGCGTCTCTCCCTCCCCCCCCAAAGCTGTCTTGCGATCGCCCGCAGGCCGTCCGTTCGTTTTTGCCAACGCGCGCGTGTACGTGTTTGGTCTCATCGGCGCAGGGAAACCGCTGCAGGGCCGTGCCTTTGCTCTCGACCCGATCACCTACGGCTCGCAGCTCAAGCACTACTAGAGCGACCACTGTTGGAGCCGAGCGAAACACACGGGCGCACTCACGGTTAGATGAAGTAGTAGTAGTAGTAGTAGTAGTTTGTGCGGACAGGGAGAAGCCCCGTGAGGGTTCTGGAGCGTGAGCCCTCTCCCCGCGTCCTTGTAATTTTCCGGCTTTTACGTTTTACCTTCAAGGGGTGCCCCGCCTTCTTATCTCTGCGACTCTTTCTCTTCGGATGTTCCAAATGTCCCTGGCCCGCCTGCAGGTGATGTTCAATATCCACACGAAGGACGGGCGACACCGGCCACCTTCATTCTTTTGGTAGGGCAGATTGCGCTCGCGGATGATCACCTCGCCAAACTGCTTGGCTGTGCGATGTGGAAGGACATCAGGCACGCACATGTTCTTCTGTTTGCACCACACACACACACACTTCAAGCCGACTGACGGGCTTCTATTGGCCACTGCAGGGGAGAGACAGCAAGCTTTATGTGGTCGCGAATGTGGCCGTGCGAAACGCCCGACCGATCAGTCAAGGGCGGGTTCTTGTTCAAGCTGCTGCGCGGCGAGTTCGTCTCCAAATACGGCGCGCCGCGGTCGTCGGACGCCTTCACCGCCTTAGGAGAGCACGATGCGGATATCCACAACGCCGAAGTGCAGGAAGCTACACGACACCTGTTCCACCACGTGATCCCCGAGTTTGCGGCCCAGCTGCCGGCGTTCAACTCGGCCGGCTTCACCGGCACGCACTTGATAGACGAGGTCCATCGAGCGGGAATCAACGTACGACACATCGCCCGCGTGCGCGCGCGCGATGACGACCAGTGGAGCAGGGACCTGCTCCTGCTGGAAATCGTCCGCGTGCTGAAGCGGCGCGCCGAGATGCGGGTCATGCAAGGCTTGGAGATGCGTCGGGCCCTCCCTTCACCCTTCCCCTGCCGACCTCGTGAGGCCTGGACTAGTATCGGTGACGACATCGACGGGAGCAGGAGAGGCAGTACAGGGCGCTGGTGCTGGCCTTCTTCAACTTGGTGTTCGGCTGCGGCCCGCGCACGACCGCGGATGGAGGCGCTCTACCTCCGGCGGCAGCACCTCACCAGGATCGTGTTCCACCCGGGCCTCTCGCTCGAGACCGCACCGCACTCGACGCCCTTTGAGCCCGAAATGCTGGAGGAGATCCTCGTCAAGGCCAAGCACATGTACGCCATACCGAGGTACCCCCCTCCTTTCCCTCACTTGGTGCGCGTGTGTTATGCGGGGGGAGGGAATGTGAATCGAGGCCGACGCTCTGGCCGAGCTAGCGCCGACCAAGGGCGGACAGGAGGCGATGCAGTTCTACCGGCTCTCGGCCGAGGCTTACGCCTACGCCCTGGGCGGGCTCAAGCCCGACGCGTGTGTGCTCTGGAATCTGGCGACGGTCTTTGCCTAGCTGGACGTGCTCCGCGCCCAGCAGGGCAACGTGGCCCTGGCCGAGGCCTACGACAAGCTGTCGGTGTGCCTCCGTTTGGACTCGAACGACCACAAGGCGCTGGGGCAACGGCCTCCGCAATCACGCGCGCATCCACGAGGAGCTGGGCAACTTGTCCGATTCGGAGAAGCTGCTCCGCGAGGCCATGGCCAAGTACGAGGCGTGCACGCGGTTGCTTCGGGAGAAGAAGAGGGACACCCTCATCGTCGGCGCGCTCATCAATTGGGGCTGCGCCCTACTGGCCCTCTCGCGACTCGAGGCCAACACGCCTCCGCCGCTGCCTCCGCCAAGGACGCCGAGAACGCGCAGAAACAAAATAGGTAAAATTTTACTATTATAGCATTGTCGTTTGGTTTCGTTTCGTTTCGTTTGGTTTCGTTTGTGGTGGGAGACCTTTCGAGCAAGCATGGCGCCAACCCTCTGCTGACGTCATACATCCCACACTCATGGTCGACTGACCATTCTGGACCTTTAAATAGGGGCGGATCATGTTATTATTGACAAGAACCAAGGGACGGCTCGCGTGCAGCCCTGGGATGTGCAAGTGGTTGGGGAGAAAACCCACTCAAGGCTGCTTGTGCGTTCCAGGGCCTCATCGAGGCAGCTCTGGAGCTTACTGAAATGTTGGTCCAAGGTTGAGGTCACAGAACGACCTCTCCCACAACATCAACTTCAAAGGTCCAAGGTGAAGCCCGCCTCAGGGGAGAGGCTGAGGAACCAAGGACTGGAGAAGAGATGGAGTGGGTTGTGGAGGGGAAGATCCTCCTCAGCCTCAACATGAAGGGACGCCCAGGGTTGGTGAGATGAGACCGCCTTGGTTCGATCGTTTTTCGTAACTGTTTTGATTGTTACATTGTCATTCATTCAAGTAGCAATAACGCGGCTGACAAGCCGAGATAGAATAGCCTCCACTTGAACTGGTCCGAGCTCAGCTCTTCATCATGATCCAGGCGCCACGTTTCTGCGCCGGTAAGGAATGCGGCGCAGAAACCTAATATAGGCCTCCTGCTTAGGGCCACGACCAAGTTTGGTGAAAAAAAGTCGATAAGCGCATACGCATATTTGGTGTTCATCTCCATTTTCGTTGTCCCTCTGTTCTAACGATCGCGCATCACAAGCTCATCAAAGCTGATGGGAACCCACTTGTCGGCTGGGGAGCCTGAAACGGGAGGTAGTTCCTTGTCGACGCGACACCGCCAAACTTTCCAAGTCAGGGTTGAAGCGGCGAAGAGGAGGTGCGAAGGGGAGTGAGCCGCGCACCTTTGAGGTGCACCTCTTCAAAGTTGGGGAGCCGCCGCCGAGGAGAGCCAGTTGTTGAGGACGGCGAACCACTTGATTGGGGAAGAACTCCACCTCGAGGAGCTAGGGACACAGTTGGCTGGCGAGATCATGTCCACCCACGACATCACCCAGTTGAATGGGCTCGAGGTTCTGCTGCAGCGGGTTGATGACGAGCTCCCGCAGGCAGGATGTCTCTGGGCCTCCATATACTGCCGGCGTCGAACACCCCGCGCCATGGCACGAGAATGGCGTGCGCCGAGGCGTCGGACGGGTGCCACTCGACCAGCGCGGCGCCCAGCTTGTGCCTGACGGTGGGGAAGAGGGACTCCATCTGCTTGCGGACGATGGGCACGAGCCACGGTATCGCTCTCCGTCCACGCTATTTCTTAATAAACAAGGAAAAACAAAAAGAAACAAAATAGCAAAAAGATGGCGAGCAACACACGAGAGGACTTTGATCCTCCGATTGTGCTGGGAGGTGGATTGTTTGCGCACGACGATGACAGCGACGACGATCTCCTCTCCGCGCAGGAAGTCGAGGAGGAAGCCCGCCTCGGCCAGCAAAAGTCCTTCCTCTTTGCGGACATGGTGCCGACCGCGACAAACAATTACCTGATTTATATTTATATTTATTTATATTTATTTATATTTAAAAATTATATGCAGAGCCTCGAGGTGCGAGAGCTGGGCTACAGCGCCACCAACGCCGCCTACGTCTGGCCCAACGGCGGCCGTCTTGCCGCGCTCCTCTCGTCGGGCCCTCCGTCCGGCGCTCCCTCTCCGCGGCTTCTCGAGCTGGGCTCCGGCACAGGTGCCGCTGCCCGCCGCGCGCGCGCGCTCCCGCTAGCCGCACGAGCATGCTGAGCGCGCGCGCGCGCATGTGCGTGCGTGCGTGCAGGAATTCTGTCGATCCTGCGGCGCAAGGGCTGGCATGTGGTGAGCAGCGACTACGACGAACCGGCGATCGAGGAGAACATCGCGCACAACTGCCGCCTCAACGACGTGCCCCACTACCATCTGCCCCACACATGGGGCACTCCGTTCCCCTTCGACCTCCTCCGCTCCCACTTTGCCGCCATCGGCGACTCCCGTGCGCCCCCCCCCCCTCTCCCCGCTCTCTCCGCGTGGGTGGTCGACGGGCCCTGATGGCGGCGAGTCGCGATGTCATGTCCAGGACACGACGTGGACGTGGTGGTGGCGTCGGACATCCTGCTCTACGCCGAGCAGTACGACAACCTGGTGCAGTCCCTCGAGCAGATCTTCCGCCACGCCCACGGGGCCAAGCTCGCCCGTGGCGGCGAGGCCGCCGGGCTGGTGGTGGAGGGCACCGAGTACCGGTGCCCGGTGTTCCTGCTGAACGTGGCGCGGCGGCTGAAGAGCACGCCCGTCTTCTTCGAGAAGATGGAGCGGGCAGGCTTCACGATCCACCACCTCCGCGACGCCGGCGGCAACGTGGCCATCACCCACACCCTGCTCAACTCCCTGCCCCCAGCCTCCGATGTCGCCCCCACTCTTGAATGATGCTCATCCATTTCTTTTTTGGTTTTTTATTAAAAAAATATTTTTATTTTTATTTTTGCGGGCCACCAGCAGAGTTGTTGTTGTAGTAGAGGGAGGGGGGGGGGCTCTACTGCACGAGCCCGAGAGAGACGAGGGCCTTGGCCATGTCCGTGACGGACTTTTCGATGGGCGTGAAGGTGATGCCCAGCTGCTGCTCGGCCTTGCTGCGGCTGTACTTGGGCCGGTGGGCCACGGGCGCTACCTCGCTCGTGGGCAGACGGTCGCGGAACGCCGCCAGCTCTGGGTCGGCGCGCAGCATCTCCACCAGCTCCAGGTGCGAGATGCCCGCCGGCGACGACGCGATGAACCTGTGGCCGCCGGCTTCGGGCTTCTCCATGGCCACGACGTGCGCCAGCGCCACGTCACGCACGTCCTGCGACGACCAACGCCCATCAGTCGAGAGGGGGGGGGGAACAGGCGTCGCGGGGCGGGTGGACGCACTACGCAGCCAAAGCACGAGGGGCGGCAGCCGCCCTGCTCCTTGGTGGCGCCGGAGAGGAAGCCCTTGACGGCGCGCACGCTCTCGCTGTCGGTGCGCGCGGAGAGGGGCGGGCCCAGGACGAACGACGGGTTGATGACGGCGAGGTCGAACTTGCCCCTGCCCTCGCCCTCGTTCACGAACTTCCACGCGGCGCGCTCGGCCAGGGTCTTGCTCAGCCTGTAGGGCGCATTCTCCAGCGTGGAGTCCTCGTTCCAGTCCTCTTCGGTCCACACCTGCAGCGGTGGTGGTGGTGATGGTGGTGGTGGATGACGAATGATGATGACATCGATGATGATGTCGCCTTTGGTCAGGAGTGAGCCACGCGCGTGGTGAGAGGGAGGGGAGGCAAACCTTGTCGTCGGGCGGGGTAGCCTGCCAGGCAATCGCGGCGCACGAGGAGGTGACCACCACCCGCTTGACGGTGCCCGCTCTGGCGGCCGCGTGCAACACGTTGAGGGTGCCCTTGAGGGCCGGGTCGACGAGGTCCTTTTGAGGATCGCTTACGGTCATCTGGAAGGGCGACGCCGTGTGCAGAACGTAGTCGGCCCCTACAATCGGATGAAATCAGCCTAATAAAAATCATAATAAAATGAACAGAAATTGTGTTTGAGGGGGAACCTTTGCAAGCCTCGTCGAAGCTGCCCTCGCTGAGTAGATCGGCTTCGAAGAGCTGAAGGGCAGGGAAGAGCTCGCGCAGGTGGCGCACCTTGGTCTCGTCGGCGAGGCTGCGCACGGTGCCGCGCACTCGGTACCCTCGCTCGAGGAGCAGCTGCACCACACTACCCGCAATGAAACCCGAAGCTCCAGTCACCAGCACAACCTTCTCCGTCGCCATCTTCTTCTTGGTAAGTAACTGCACAACCCAACTCGACGAAGATCTACTTGCCGCAAGTTGGCGTAGAGGTTTTCTGGCGGCAACCGATTGGTGGGCTCTAGAAAAGAAAACCACTAGGAAAAACAGCTCGGTGGCCTCAACGAAATTCGTTCGAAAAGTGAAATACTCCACGAATTAGAGCGTTTTCGCGCCAAATTTTTCACATCGATGCTGGGGGAGATGGAGGAAGCAAGCGGCATCAACAGGACTCTTGCACAGCAGTTCTTTGAAGATCTGGCGGGTAGCACAACAACACACCGCGATGTGCCGCCCGAAAAGTCTGAGCAGACAATTCGCATCAAAATCTCCTCTACTCCGTGGGTAGTGCCCACCACCGTGGACCGACGATTGGGTGGTATGGCTACTTCGCATGCGCCAAATCTTGGATGCAAACTGATTGGGGCGATTCATCAACATGCAGATGGCCCAGAGACGATTATCCCCAAGCTGCAGCGCCTCAACCAAGCCGCGACTGGGGCTTCGTCGCCCACCTCGCCCTTCGCTGGTCTCTCCCCCTTGCGCAGCCCCAACGGAGCCTTGTCTCCGCTGGCGAGTACCCCCAGCAGCACGACTCGCGGCAGCGCAGCAGGTGCGGGCAAAGGGCTCGACATGTACGTGGCCCTGCGTGCGCCCTCGCGCGACGCCGACCGGTTCGACGTGCCCGTGCACATTGTGGAGGACCCGTCGGTGTTGCCCATCCAGCCACCCGCCCCTGTGCAAGAGGAGTTCTCTGCGCCCAAGCCCGCCAGCGCGCCAGCTCCCTTTGCTAGCCCCACGCCTCCCTTCCTCTCGCAACAGGGTAACGCCCGCCGCACACCGTGTGGTGCTGGTGCGTGTGTTGACTTGTGTGTTGTGGTGGTTGTATGTCCAGCTGAGCCCACACGATCGATCACGGCGACGCCGGGCAAGCAGATCTTCCTCAAGTCGCCGCCAGCAGCGGCGTCTTTTGGCAAACCCTACGCCCCCGTGGCCACGCCCGTCCCCTCGTCGTCTTCGCATCTCCTCTCGCCTCCTCAACCGGCGGGCTTCCTATCCCCCCAGCTCGGCTTCCTCTCGCCGCAGCCCGGCTTCCTCTCTCCCGAGTCCACCTTTGCCCGCTCTCAACCGCAGCAGCCACAGCCGCAGCAGCCGCCACACCAGTCCATTCTGCTGTCGCCCACGCGGCTATCGTCGGCCTTCCCGCAGCCGCCTTCGACGACGCGAAAGCGTGTCACCTTCTCCACGTCGGTCGAAGACACCCCGTCGTGGGGATCCAGCAGGGGGAGCAACAAGGTAGGGTGTCACCCCCCCCCCCTCCTCTCAGTGCGCGCTGCATGGCCTCGCTCTTTGCGTGGCCTGTTGTGGGCGCAGATCGTGTGGGCTCACGCTGGTGTGGCCTTGTCCGCGCGTGTGTTTCCCCAGCCCGCGCCCATCCAGCAAGCCTTTTTGAGCCCCTCCTCTTCCGGTCCCGCCGATTACCGATTCAGCTCTCCCTACTAGCCCCCCCCCCCCAAACATAACAACACATCTACCTTGGTGGTGATGAAGTAAACGACCCGACGTCGATCGAACACAAGGGCGTTGGGGGGGGGGGGGAGTAGGAGGGTTACAACAACAGCTGTCGCGACGGACGACGACAACAAAGAGGAGAGAAAAAAGCTGCGGCGTGCGCATAAAATCAAATTCTAATTATTCATAAATAAATAAATAAAAATACTGCTGGAGGGCCCTAGAAGAGACCGACGTTCTTCTTGAGCTGCTCGCGCTTCCACTTGGGCTGCTGGTAGAACTTGGCCCGGTTCATCTTGAAGACCGACTCGAACTCGGCGTTGGCCAGGTGCGACTGAGAAACAAAACAAAACAAAAAACAAAACAAAACAAAAAACAAAAAACAAAACAAAAAGAGTGAGAAAGACAGCAACGCGGCGAGGGGGATGATTGGGGAGGAGGAGCCTCACCTCGAGCTCGGCGTGGTTGGTGCCGGGAGGCTTGTGCTTGAGCGCCGCGAGCGGCAGCACGGGCTCGCGGGGCTGGATGGCTCCGCCCTCGAGCCTCTTCCTCTCCTCCTCCTTGCGGCGTCTGTTGGGTGGGGAAGAGGAGCACGATCAGGACAGGAGAGAGAGAGAGAGAGAGCGTGTGTGAGGCATGGAAGGGGGGGGAGGGTGGTCACGCCGCACCGTTCCTCCTCGAGGCTCTGCTTCTGGCTCTCCTTCTCGGCGAGGGCGCGCTTGAGCTTCTCGAGTTCCTCGAGCTCGCGGCGCTCCTCGATCTCCTCGAGGCGCCTGATGCGGGCCTCCTCCTTCTCGAGCTCCTCGAGGGCGCGCATCTCCTGCTCGATGAGGAAGCGCTCGTGCTTCTCCTGCTCCTCGCGCTCGCGCATCTCCTCGATCTCGCGGCGGCGCTTCTCGGCCTTCTCGCGCTTCTCCTCCTCGAGGCGGCGCTTCTCCTCCTGCTCGCGGCGGAAGGCGGCCTCCTTCTCCTTCTCCTCGAGCTCGCGCTTCTCCTCGATCTCGCGGCGGCGGCGCTCGGCGCGCTCGCGGGCCTCCTCCTCGAGGCGGCGCTTCTCCTCCTGCTCGCGGCGGAACTGCTCCTCGCGCTCGCGCTCCTCGCGTTCGCGCTTCTCCTCGATCTCGCGGCGGCGGCGCTCGGCGCGCTCGCGCTTCTCCTCCTCCCAGCGGCGCTTCTCCTCCTGCTCGAGGCGGAACTTCTCCTCCTTCTCCTTCTCCTCGAGCTCGCGGCGCAGCTCGAGCTCGCGGCGGCGGCTCTCGGCCTTGACGCGGGCGAGCTCCTGCTGGCGCTTGAGCTCCTCCTGCTCCTCGCGGAACTTCTCCTCCTTCTCCTTCTCCTCGCGCTCCCGGATCATCTCCAGCTCCAGCAGGCGCCGGCGCCGCTTCTCCTCCTCCTTCTGCGTGGAGCGCCGCGCCTGCTCCTGCTCCTGCCGGTACTTCTCCTCCTTCTCGGCCTCCTCGCGCTCCCGCGCCTCCTTGATGGCCTCGATCCTGCGCCGGTTGCGCTCCCGCCGCTCCTCCTCCTCGCGCTTGGTGGCCTCGTGCTCGCGCTGCCACTGCTCCTGCCGCTCCGCCTCCTCCCGCTCCCGCCGCTCCTCCAGCTCCCGGCGCCTCCGCTCGCGCACCAGGCGCTGCTCCTCCTCGCGCTTGCGCTGCTCCTCCAGCTCCCGGCGGAAGGCCTCCTCCTTCTCCCGCTCCTCGCGCTCCCGCTTGGCCTCCAGCTCGGCCATGCGCCGCCGGCGCTTCTCCGCCTGCTCCTCCTCCCACTGCTTGCGCTCCTCCTGCTCCTGCCGGTACCGCTCCTCCTTCTCGGCCTCCTCGCGCTCCCGCGCCTCCTTGATGGCCTCGATCCTGCGCCGGTTGCGCTCCCGCCGCTCCTCCTCCTCCAGCTGCGCCAGCGCCTGCTCGTCCTCGAATATCTTCTGCCGCTCCTCCTCCTCCTTCTCGCGCAGCTCCTGCAGGCGCCGCTGCCGCTCCTCCCGCCGCTGCCGCTTCTCCTGCTCCTCCCGCCGCCGCTCCTCCTGCTCCTCCCGGAACTGCTCCTCCTTCAGCTTCTCCTCGGCCTCCCGCTTGGCCTGCAGCTCCTCCGCCCGCCGGCGCCGCCGCTCCGCCTTCTCCTGCTCCGCGCGCCGCTGCTCCTCCTGCTCCTGCCGGTACTTCTCCTCCTTCTCGGCCTCCTCGCGCTCCCGCGCCTCCTTGATGGCCTCGATCCTGCGCCGGTTGCGCTCCCGCCGCTCCTCCTCCTCGCGCCTCGTCGCCGCCATCTCCTCCTCGTACTTCTTCTGGCGCTCCTGTTTTTTGTTTTTTGTTTTTTGTTTTTGTTTTTTTGTTGTTTTGTTTTTTGTTTTTTGTTTTTTGTTTTTTGTTTTTTGTTTTTTGTTTTT
>JANDJZ010000705.1:0-39706 GCA_027943245.1 Acanthamoeba sp. SK_2022b | reverse complement strand
GGGCAGATTTCGGAGCGCCGGGCGGCGAACTCGAATTGCAGCCGGATCGCCAGCGGGATGACGTAGTTCTCCAGCCCCTCCGCCTCCAGCTTCTCCAACTGGCGGAAGATCCGCACCATTTCCTCGTCCACGATGAGCCGGGTTTCCTTGCCCGGCGGGTACATGGGGACGTGGCGGCACGGGTTCGTGCCGTCCGGGCGGTAGCCCCACACTTCGGCCAGGTTGAACATCTTGCGCAGCACGCCGAAGGTCTTGTTCGCCTCGGTCGGCTTGTAGGCCAGTTTCTCCATCAGCCCGGCAATGTCGGGCCGCTTCACGTCATGCACCTTCTTGCGGCCCAGCAGCGGGATGATGTTGCGGTCTATGACGCCCTGATAGCCGTCCTGCGTGCTGGGCTTGTTGCGCTTCTTGGAGTAGTCCTCCATGAACTTCTTGCACAACTCGGCCATCGTGGGCGCCTTGCGCGCCTCGGCCTTGGCGCCGCCGGGGTCGCCGCCCCGGCGAACCTCGGCCAGCCAGTCCTGTGCCTTGACTCGTGCCTGTTCGACGGTCAGCTCCCCGTACAGCCCCAGCGAGGGCTTGCGGGGCTGGCCGGAGTTCGTGCGGTACTGGAGCATGAACACCCGGCGGCCGGTCGGGGTAATCTTGCACAGGAAGCCGGGCACCACGGTATCCCGCAGTTCAACATCCTTGGCCTGGGGTTGGGCCGACTCCACGGCGGTCTTGGTGAGCTTGATCTTTGCCATGATGACTCCTCGGAACAACCCGGATTCCAGGAGCCAGATAGGAGCGGCGCGAGGGAAAACCGGGTCAAGTTTCAGAAAGCACCGGCATATGATGGACGCGCGTAAGTTATTGATAAACCTGCTGTATCTAGCTACGGCGCAGTCCAGCGAACTACCGGGCTGGAGTCATCGTGAAACAAAAAATGACTCCTGCATAAACCCGCTTCGGCGGGTTTTTTTATCGCCGTTGTCTGGCGATAGAGGCTACGCGATTATACTTAATGACATCTTCAATAAGCGATAGGGACACTCATGAAGCTGTTTGCCGATATTTTGCTGTTGCTCATCGCGGTGCTCCATCTTTATATCCTGGTGCTGGAAATGTTCCTGTGGCGTGCGCCGCTCGGCAGACGCGCCTTCGGTACAACGGCGGAGTTTGCCGCGGCCACGCGGGTATTGGCCGCCAATCAGGGGCTGTACAACGGTTTTCTGGCGCTGGGGCTGGCATGGGGCTACTGGCGTGAGGACATGGCGCTGCAGCTGTTCTTTCTCGGGTGCGTGTTGGCGGCCGGGGTGTTCGGCGGGCTGACCGCCAGCCGCAAGATCCTGTGGGTGCAGGCGCTGCCGGCCTTGATCGCGATGCTGGCGGTATGGGGGGCGCGTTAACCCGCCGGTTTACGGCGGGCGTCAGGCGGATTTTTGGTGAATGACGTGCAACGGCGGGTCGATGTGCAGATCGACGCTCAAATCCTGGCGGAAATCATAAGGCGTGATATTAAAACGCTTTCTGAACATGTAGGTGAAGTGGGACTGTGAGCCGAAGCCAAAGTCCAGGGCGATATCGAAGATCGACGCTTCACTGCTGCGCAGTTGGTAAACCGCGCCGGCAAGACGGCGTTCGCGAATGTATTTGCCCAGCGAAATCCCTGTCGCTTCTTTGAACAGCTTCTGCATGTGCCACAGCGAGTAGCCGGAGTACTCGGCCAGCTCTTCGAGATGGATCACTCGTCCAAGGTGAGTTTCGACCCATTTGCTGAGGGCGCAGACCAATGAGAGATGGTGTTCTTGTATCATCAGTGCGTCAGTGTGAGATCTACATAGCGGTGAAGTATACACAACTTGCCGCCGCGGACAAAAACGCCGCCGGTGACGGGGGGCAATTATTCGGAAAAACCGTTCAACCACAGCTTGTCAGTAGAAAGGAAAAACGGCTAATCTGAGACTGTCGCCGCCGCGGTGGGTGACGCGGAAAAGGCCACAGCAAGTAACCGCCAAAACAGAGTCAGCCGTAACAACTCAACGTTGATGGGGTGATCGCATGTTAATGACAGTGATTATTACTCTGGTTGTAATCGTGGGCGTCGGCGCTTTTATGGCGATGCCGGTGATGAGCATGAAAAATGCGGAAGGTGTGGGAGGTGAAGAACCGTGAGAGCAAGAGACATTGCACGCCGCTGAGCGGGGCGATCGCGAATCGGGAAAGCCTGGGTCAGAAACCCGGGCTTTTTGTTGCGTAGCCGCTCAAACGTTTTTCCGCTCGACGGTTTCCTCTCCCCAATAAAGCTGATCGGCGGTGGTTTTGGCAAAGGCCTTCTCCAACGCTTCGTCGCTGCCTTCTTCCCAGATCTTCTGTGCCAACACTTCGTCGTTCCCTGCCAGTTCAAAAATAGCTTCGGCGATTTCCACCGAAGTTTCACGCACTGTCGCCCAGGATTTCACATTGTGATTCGCCATAACTTTCTCCTGTTGGTTGTGGCTTACGGGTGGTTTTTGCCACCGTCATGCTGCAAGTATAGGCTAATCCGCCGCGGGCTTTTGCCCGGCGGTGCGCAGAAGGGGGAAAAAGGCGGGGAGAGCGGGCAATGGTGCAGGCAGCGTGCTATTCTGTGCGGCGTTTGAATCAAGAGGAAAATTATTATGTCTGACATGCTGAGCAACGAGCAGGAACTGGCTTCCGATCTGGTCGCTTGCCAACTGGTCATCAAACAGATTCTGGACGTTATCGACGTGATTGCGCCTACCGAAGTGCGTGACAAGATGGCGGGTCAGCTTAAAAGCATCGATTTCTCCACGCATCCTGCAGGCGCCGATCCGGTGACTCGCCGCGCGATTGACAAGGCGATTGCGCTGATCGAGATGAAGTTCACCCGCAGCTGAGGCGGGGCCGCCGCAGGGCGGCGGCGTCGGGCGGTGGCGGTTAATCCACCACCGTTTCGATTTTCTTGAACAGCGGGCAGTCGGCTACGCCGATGAAACCGTTGTCGCCATTGACGTACTGGGCGATCGCCACGTTGCGCGCCGTCAGGTATTTGCACTGCAATCCCAACCCGCCAACGTTCTTGTTGCTGCCTATCAGCACGCCGTAACCCGAGATCAAAAAGCCGCCGTAAATGACCGCCAACACCAGTACCCACTTAATCAATCTGCTCATTGTGCTTCCTCATTGTCCCTGAGGGCCCATCTAGCCACGGCAACGGCATGACGGCAAGGGTAACAGTCTGAAAACCGGGCGATAGCCAGAAATCTAAACGACAAGTTAAACTTCGTTTAACTTCGCTGTGATAACATGCGCGATAGATTACCCAGATAACAATGAGGCTGCTAAATTTGTTGCGAAAAAAAATCCTCGTGATAATGACGGCCGTCGCTGCCTGCCTGTTTTTCTACCTGTTGGCGCTGGACAGTTATTGCGACGATGGCGGAAACTTTGCGCTGGGCATCTGCTCGGTAACGCGCTTCGTGCCCTGGTAAGCAATTTTTGGCAGGGATGTTCGCACGGCCGCCGCGAGTGTTAAGATGGCGGCCTGAATGTCGCAGTAGATAGGGTTGTCCATGTACGATTTAGGTTTTGGCCAGAACGGCCTGTTGTCGCTGGCCCTCGCCGCCGTGGCGTTGCTGGTTGGGCTGTGGGTTTGGTTTCTGGTGAACCGCGCCAGCGTGCGCGCCAACGAGCAGATTCGTCTGCTGCAGGAGATTGCCGAGCAACAACGCCAACAAACGGCGCTGTTGAAACGCTTGGCGCACCGTGCACGCGCTGATGGCGGCGATGCTGCTGACGACGACGATCTCAGCCCCGCGCTGGATTTCAAAGGTTTTATCCCCGAACGTTAAGCATGATGCTCCGGCCGGCGGCAGCGCCGCCGGGGCGCCTCAGTAAAACACCATGCCCTGATACGGTTTTTCCCGGCATGCCGCCAGGCGGCTGGCCAGATCGCCGGCATGGATCTCCAACTGGTGCCCGTCAGGATCGAGAAAATAGAGCGATTCGCCTTCGCTGCGATTGCTCTTCCACTCTTTGACGCCGTTCTGGCGCAGCCGCTCGCTGATCTGCTCAATGTGTTCCGGCGCTACGCTGAAGGCGTAATGGGTGTAATCGCGCGCGCTTTGTTGCGCCCGGGCCTCATCCCGCGACAGACACAGCCACAACGCCCCCAACGAGAGATAAGCGCCGCCCTGCCAGCGGGCGTGCGGGGTAAACCCCAACAGATGACGATAAAATTCGAAGCTGCGATCGAGATCGCTGACGGCGAGCGTCAGGTGATTGAGGCCGGTCAACATGCATGCATTTCCTGGGCGCTGAACAGAGGGAAAAGTGTACGCAGGCGCTAAGGAAAGATAAAGGGGGCAAAGCATTAGTAGAGATAATGTGAAAACCGGCGACGCTGTCATAAAACTGTCGTACAGACATCGTAATGTAGCGCGAACCTTACGAAAGATGGATAAAGCCGATGATTAAATGGTACGAAGAAAGCGATGCCGAAGTGAACCGCAGCATCGCGCTGCTGACCGGGGAGAACCCGGACAAGTGGTATCCCTACGGTGGTGTGAAAGGTAAAGATTACTGCAAGAATCCCTCCGATGCCTGGCCGATCATTTGCGCCAACAAAATCAGTCTGAACCCCGATAACCAAAGCGACAGCCCGCAATGGCAGGCGCGCATGAGCACCCAGGGCGGTGAATGGCAGGCGGACAGCGTCAGCCCGCTGCGCGCGGCGATGATCTGCTTCCTGATGAGCCGGCAGGCTAACTGATTCGAACAATACCGGTGATTGGTAAGAGTTTCTCCTTTTTCTAATAACAGAGCTGTCGTTGGCGGAGGCTGTTTATGAAGCGCATTATCAAAGGTGATAAAAACTTGTCTCATCTGGTGATTGCCCATGCGGCGATCGATCGTCATGCCGAAAGCTTCGGCCAGCGCCGTCAGGGCTGGCCCTCGACCTACCTGATAAAATATCAAAACGATCGCGTGGCGGTGGAAGTGGTCACGCGTAGCCAATCTTATGTCGCCACGCTGATGATCGGCGCGCGCAACCTGACCAAACTGTGCGGAATGCCCGGCTAAACGCCGCCCTTATCCGCTTTCTCACGGTAAAAAAATCGCGCTCCGGCCCGCCGTCTCGGGGCGCTTCTCCTTGATGCTCACGGGGTTAAGTGTTAAAAAGCCGCCCGCAGATACATTTATTGATTGGTGAAATCTTGGCCGATAACGGCAAGGGTGTACGCCATATGAGGATAAGATGGGCGGTCAGCATCAGGACACTCCGCTAAAACGCGGTTTAAAAAACAGACACATACAGCTTATTGCCCTCGGGGGCGCCATCGGTACCGGTTTATTTCTCGGCATTGCGCAAACCATTAAAATGGCCGGCCCCGCCGTGCTGTTGGGCTACGCCATCGGCGGTTTTATCGCGTTTTTAATCATGCGCCAGCTGGGTGAAATGGTGGTGGAGGAGCCGGTCGCCGGATCTTTCAGCCACTTTGCCTATAAATATTGGGGCGACTTCGCCGGCTTCCTTTCCGGCTGGAACTACTGGGCAATGTTCATTCTGGTCGGCATGGCGGAATTGACCGCCGTCGGCATCTACATTCAGTACTGGTGGCCGGAAATCCCCACCTGGGCCTCCGCCGCGCTGTTTTTCGTGCTGATCAACCTGATTAATCTGGTGAACGTGCGTCTGTACGGCGAAACCGAGTTCTGGTTCGCCATCATCAAAGTGGTGGCGATTGTCGGCATGATCGTGTTCGGCGCCTGGCTGTTGGTCAGTGGCAACGGCGGGCCACAGGCCAGCATCACCAACCTGTGGCAGCAGGGCGGCTTTATGCCGCATGGCTTCTCCGGGCTGGTGATGGCGATGGCGGTCATCATGTTCTCGTTCGGCGGGCTGGAAATGGTCGGCATCACCGCAGCGGAAGCCGCCGATCCGCGCCGCAGCATTCCCAAAGCCACCAATCAGGTGGTGTACCGCATTCTGATCTTCTATATCGGCTCGCTGACCGTGCTGCTGTCGCTCTATCCGTGGGGGCAAGTGGTGGAGGGCGGTAGCCCGTTCGTACTGATCTTCCATGCGCTGAACAGCAATCTGGTGGCGACCGTGCTCAACGTGGTGGTGTTGACCGCCGCGCTGTCGGTCTACAACAGCGGCGTTTACGCCAACAGCCGCATGCTGTTCGGGCTGGCCAGCCAGGGCAATGCGCCGCAGGCGCTGACGCGCGTGAATAAACGCGGCGTGCCGGTATTGTCCATCGCGCTGTCGGCGTTGATTACCTCGATTGGCGTGCTGATCAACTACCTGATGCCCGGCAAGGCGTTTGAGCTGCTGATGGCGCTGGTGGTGTCAACGTTGGTGATCAACTGGGTGATGATTTGCCTGGCGCACCTGAAATTCCGCGCTGCCAAGAATCGCCAGGGCGTCATCCCCAGCTTTAAGGCGCTGTGGTATCCGTTCGGCAACTACCTGTGCCTGGCGTTCCTCGGCCTGATTCTGGTGATTATGTATTTCAGCGAAGGGATCCGCATTTCGGTGTTGCTGATGCCGGTGTGGATTGCGGTGCTGTGGTGCGGGTTTATGCTGACGCGCCGTAAAGGCGCCAAGCGCTAATCGGTATGCGGCGGAGGCGTAGTCTGCGCCTCCGCTTCTTTTCTACGTCAGCCGCGCGGCATAAAGGCGCGCCCCTCACCGTGACCCCGCCCCAGCAGTTTCCGGCACAGCAGCAGCAGGGTGCTGATCACGTCGATGGCGACCACGCTGAGCATCAGCAGGGTCAGCATGAAAAACCCGAGCAGCGAACCGCCCAGCAGAACCAGTGGCGCCGGTACGCGCAGACGGCGCAGCTTCATGGCGAAATACATTTTCCAGTATTGCTTCTGCGCCAGCAGCGCGCTGCGAATACGGCGCCCCAGGCCGATGCCTGATTTGCGGGATGTAGAACGACTCATAACTTCTCCTTTTCTGTATGCCCTACAAGTCAATCACAAAGATCTTAAGAGAGTCTTAACGGGCTCTTGGCGGCCCTGGCTGTCTCACCGGAGTGAGACAACAGCATACGGCAAAAGGTCCCGCAATGCAGCGCACGGCTGACGAAGTACGAGTCTCGTCGGGTTTGTTACACTGAAAGTCACGCCCATGCAGGGGGCGCAGCGGTCAGGAGAAGGGGCTGGATGAAGAGAATCAATCGTTACTACGATGCGGCCAAGGCGCATCACACGCCGGAGGGATTTCGCAACCCGGAACCCTCTCAGCGCCAGGAGGGCGACCTGCAGCGTTGGCAGGATGAGCGCAAGCGGCAGGGGCTGCCCAGGCCGCCGCAGCAGGGCTACGCGCAATTTACCGAACGCTGGTGGCAACCCGCCGATCTCAGCGGCAGCGATGACAGCATCTGGTGGCTGGGGCATGCATCCATGCTATTGCGCCTGGGTGGCCGCTATATCCTGATCGACCCGGTGTTGTCCGAACGCGCCTCGCCGCTGAGCTTCTACGGGCCGAAGCGCAGAACGCCGGCGCCGCTGACGGTGGAGCAATTGCCGGCGGTGGATGCGGTGCTGATCTCCCATAATCATTATGACCACCTCGACAGGCGCACGGTACGGCAGCTGGCGCGGCGCTTCCCACAGGCCGAGTTTATCGTGCCGCTCGGCTTGAAGCGTTGGTTCCACCGTTATCGGCTGAAGGTGCATGAGCTGGACTGGTGGCAGAGCCTGTCGTTAGGTGGGCTGACGGTCTATGCCACGCCGGCGCGGCACTGGAGCATGCGCACGTTGTGGGATCGCAATCGCTCGCTGTGGTGCGGTTGGGTAATCCATCATCCGGCGCTGCGGTTCTATTTTTCCGGCGACAGCGGCTATTCGGCGCGGTTGGCGGAAATCGGTCAACGGTTGGGCCCGTTCGACGTGGCGGCACTGCCCATTGGCGCCTATGCGCCGCGCTGGTTCATGCAGGAGCAACATATGGATCCGCAGCAGTCGGTGGCGCTGTATCGCGAGCTGAATCAGCCGCGAGCCATTCCCATCCATTGGGGGGTATTCGAACTGGCGGATGAATCGCTGGACGAACCGCCGCAGCAACTGAACCTGGCGCTGAGCGAGGCGGGGCTGGAACAGCATCAATTCCATCCGCTGAAGATTGGCGAGCGCATCGCGTTGCAGGACTCGCAGCAGGCGTTGTCTATCCGCCCGGTGGTAGAGAGGAAAGAATAAGATCAACGGTTTGAAAGCGTGGCAGTAATTAGCAAAATTGATAAGTGCGGGGTGGGATTCAAATAACCACCCGATTTTCCGGATTTAATTCAATGCCGCACTTTCGCTATTCATAAGGTTATTCCGGTTATTCAGATTTAGGGTTTTCGGATTATTTAGGATGAAGCCACCGGCCAGCGGGGGAGGCGTCAGGACGTTGCATGCTTATGCAGCCGTTGGTCGGCGTGTCAGCGCGGTTGCCGGCTCTCGTCACGCTCTGGCGCATGCCGTGCGGTGACAGGGCTGAAGGCCGATGGTGAATGCGCTTTCCGACGGTAAAGGGGCGGAGGAGCATTGAATAAATTGGCCCCCGTTCATCGATATTCAAATGTTGCATATGACATTCCATAAAGATTCAAATTTTTTAACGCTATAAGCGACGAAAAAGCGAAAACGTCGAGAAGGAGATGCGTCAAAACGATGAAAGTTTTGTTAAAACGCTATCAGAATGCGGGGTCTGGCGCAGCCAGTTTGGCAAGCAGAAAATAGCCGATGCTTCAACATCTTTTGGCCTATTTAAGCAAATGTGGCTCTCGACCGTTTCAAATATGTGCGACATGTCGTTCAGTGATTAAAAATGGCTTGCCATCGCATACAGAGTATGTGATAACGCATCTGGGTAAAACGAGGTACAGTTCTGTATATGTGTGGCATTTTCAGTAAAGAAGTTCTGAGTAAAGACGTTAGCGTTGAATACCGCTTCTCTGCCGATCCTTATCTTAGTGCCTCAAGCAGTAACGACTCTAGTTTGTCTATGTAACGCCCTCGGGCGGTTTAAACAATCCAAAGGAAATACTCAAGATGGCAAAGATCAAAGGTCAAGTTAAGTGGTTCAACGAGTCTAAAGGTTTCGGTTTCATCACCCCGGCTGACGGCAGCAAAGACGTGTTCGTACACTTCTCTGCAATCCAGGGTAACGGCTTCAAAACCCTGGCTGAAGGCCAGAACGTTGAGTTCGAAATCCAAGATGGCCAGAAAGGCCCATCTGCAGTAAACGTTACTGCTATCTAATCAGCGTCAGCTGTACAAAAAGCCCGCCTTCGAGCGGGCTTTTTCGTTTCCGTCATCCGGCGGCGATGATGATGCCGGCGTACTGGTTGCGGCCTTTGATCCCCGGATGCGTCGGATCCTGCGCGCGCCGGTGGCTGTTGCGGCGATAGCTGGTGTATTTGAAGCGCTGTGGCCGCTGTGGGTCGACGTCCGGCGTGCAGATGGTGCAGCTGCCTGCGCGGTCAACGGCGGCGAAGCCGAGCGCCGCCAGCTTGTATTCGGCAATCGCGGCCAGATCCAGATGCCGGTAATGTGGGCTGATCAGCGTGGCGGGCAGCGGCAGGCGCTGTTTAAAATTTTCCACCAGCGCTTCATCGACTTCGTAGCAGCACGGGCCGGCGGCAGGGCCGATAGAGGCCACCCAATCGGCGGTGTCGCCGTCCTGGCGAATGCGCGCTGCCATCTGTTCCAGAATGCCGTCCAGTAGCCCGCGCCAGCCGGCATGAACCGCGGCGATGGCGCCCCCGTCGCGGCGGCTGAACAGCACCGGCAGACAGTCCGCCGTCAGTACGCTGAGCAGAATGCCGGGCTGGCGGGTATAGAAACCATCGGCCTCGCCGCACGCCTGCGCCGGTTGCAGCACGTCGACGATACGGGTGCCGTGCACCTGCTTCTTTTCCGGTAGCGTGGCGCTGTAGGGCAGCAGATGCCCGGGCAGCAGCGCGAGTTTGCTGCCGAAGCCGTGCTGAATGTGGGGCACCGCATCGAGCAGCGCGGAACGATCGCTCATAAGTTATTTTCACCTGCGTGAGAAAACAGACTCTCAGTGTAGCCAGCTTTTTCCCCGCTTGACCAGGCGTTGTTGGCGGCGAAAGCGAGCGGGGATGCGCCTTGCATCGAGCCGACGCCTTCTTTAGACTAGCCGCGCCCTGTCTTTCTGGAAGCCCATTCATGTCTTATCAATGCCCTCTGTGTCATCAACCGCTGCATTTTTCATCACAACACTGGCGTTGCGACGGCAATCATCAGTTCGATCAAGCCAAAGAAGGCTACGTCAATCTGCTGCCGGTGCAGCACAAACGATCGAAGCAGCCGGGAGACAGCGCGGAAATGATGCAGGCACGGCGCGCGTTTCTCGACGGCGGTTATTATCAACCGCTGCAGCAGCAGGTGGCCGAGTGGCTGGATTTGGCGCTGGCGGCCGATGCAGGCGCGTTGTTGGACATAGGCTGTGGGGAAGGGTATTACACCGCCGCCGTGGCCGCACGGCTGGCGCAGGCGCGCAATATGGCGGTCTATGGGCTGGACGTCGCCAAGGTAGCGATCCGCTACGCCGCCAAACGTTATCCTGCGGTCTCGTTCTGCGTCGCCTCCAGCCACCGTCTGCCGTTCGCCGACGCGGCGCTGGATGCGGTCTTGCGCATTTATGCGCCTTGCAAGGCAGAGGAGCTGGCGCGGGTGGTGAAGCCGGGCGGTGTGGTGGTGACGGTTTCGCCGGGCCCGCGTCATCTGTACCAGCTGAAAGAGCAGGTCTACCAGCAGGTGCAGCTGCATGCCGAGCAGGACGAACAGTTCGACGGTTTCGAGTGCGAGCGTAAAGAGGCGTTGGCCTATACGATGACCCTGCCGGGCGCGCAGGCCGCCAACCTGCTGCAGATGACACCGTTCGCCTGGCGTGCTACGCCGGAGGTGCAGCAGCGGTTGGCGGATGGCGGCGAGTTCGTGTGCGAAACGGATTTCGCGCTGGCGCTGTACCGACGCCGCGCTTAACAGGCGCACTGAGCCCAGAAACAAAAAAACCTGCCGCGGCAGGTTTTTTTGCAGAGTGAGCGCCTCAGGCCAGGTAGCCGAGGTGCTCCAGCAGAATGTTGACGCCGATACCGATCAGCACCACGCCGCCGAGGATCTCGGCGCGTTTGCCCAGCAGCGGGCCGATAAAGCGGCCAATCATCATGCCCAGCGTCGCCATGATCATGGTGGCGCAGCCGATGGCCATGGCGGTATGCACGATATTCACCTGCAGGAAGGCCAGGCCGACGCCGATAGCCATCGCGTCGAGGCTGGTAGCGATAGCGGTGGCCACCAAGATCCAGAAGCCGTGGCGTTTGACCTTCTCTTCCTCATCGGGCCTGTTGCGCACCCCTTCGACGATCATGCGCATGCCGAGAATGAACAGCAGAGAGAAGGCGACCCAGTGGTCCCATTCCATGATGTATTGGCTGGCGAACAGGCCGATGGCCCAACCGATGAGCGGGGTGATCGCTTCGACCACGCCGAAGATCAGGCCGGTGCGGATCGCTTCGCGGAAACGGGGTTGATGCAGGCTGGCACCTTTGCCGATCGACGCGGCGAAAGCATCCATGGACATGCCAAAAGCGAGAATGAGTGTTGCTGAAAGGTTCATGTGAAATAGCCTCGGCCGGGTGGCTCCATATACACGTAACCCACCCCCAACCAAACGACGGAGTTACGTGTCTATGGTCTCGCCAACCTTACCTGGCTGCCCGCACCACGTTTCATACGGCGAAACGAGTATGTTGATACGGGCGTTTCTGGCGTTTTATTCTCCAGAAACCGGCTACTCCCCAATGACGGCGCAACCATACCATATTATTTCTGCCATCGACAACTTTATTCTGGAGTCATGTTCGCTCTTAATTGAGACTCGTTTTCATTAATCTAAGTTCATGCGGGAATATAATGTAGACGTGGGTAACAATGTTGCGGAAATAATAGTCAGAAAGAAAATGGCGCTGCCGATTAATTATCCACAAGCAGCGCAAGGTTTGAGCGGTAATAAGGCGATTTTTTATTTATCTATTGATTATCAACGAAAAAATGGTAAATCTTCTCCAGGTCATCCAGGTGCGTCACCTGAACCAACAGCCGGCGCTGTTCCAGGTCGACGGCCAGAATGCCATCCTCCGATAAATTCATGGCTTTAATGCGGTTATATTCGACAAACACGTTCGCGAAGAAAAAACCGTGCGCTTTAAACACCATCTTGGGGGCGCGAATATAAGAGATATAGATCGCGAGCAGCGCCAAAGAAATAAGCAAATAGGTGGTTAATACCGCACCGTTGGTGGTGACGTTGCGGTAAATCAGAATGGCGATCAGGCCGACGAAAATCAGGCTGTCGAGGCGATGACGGCGTTTGAGCGCCACTTTAAGCCGTGTTTTACCTTTCAGCAGGTCCATGCCGAATTCGTCATACAGCGAGTACAGCAACAGCAGGGCGATAAACAGCATCAGTACGGCGTCGGTCAGTGACATCTCTTGCTCCACACATAAAAAAGCCGGGGGTTGCCCCCCGGCCGATTCGAACGATTACAGGCCCAGCAGGCCAATCCAATAGCCAAAGATACCGATGACGAAGAAGCCGATGATGATCCACAGCGCATTGACTTTTTTGCGCAGCAGCCACATACAGGCGAAGGTCAGCAGCAACGGCACCAGGCCCGGCATCAGCTGGTCGAGGATGGTCTGCACCGTGGTGACGTTGGTATGCCCGGTCTGGTCGGTGATCTTGGACACCACCAGCGGGATATTCACGTGCGTCCACTTGTTGACCAAGGCGCCCATAACAAACAGGCCGAGAATGGACGCCCCTTCCGTCAGTTTTTGCAGGAAGCCGCCGCCCATGTCGTTGACGATATCCACCCCTTTACGGTAACCGTAGGCCACGCCGTAGTAGCGGGTCAGCAGGCGCACCAGGTTGAACAGCACGAAGAACAGGATCGGCCCGAGCAGGCTGCCACTCATGGCGATGCCGGCGCCGAGCGCGGCGAACACCGGCCGCACGGTGCCCCAGAAAATCGGGTCACCGACGCCCGCCAATGGCCCCATCAGACCGACCTTGATGCCGTTGATCGCACCGTCGTCGATCGGCGCGCCGTTGGCGCGTTGCTCTTCCATCGCCATGGTCACGCCGAGCACCGGCGCCGCCACGTAAGGGTGGGTGTTGAAGAACTCGAGGTGGCGCTTGATCGCCTGTTTGCGATCGTCATTGTTTTCCGGATACAGGCGACGGATCACCGGTACCATCGAGAAGCAAAAACCCAGCGCCTGCATGCGCTCGAAGTTCCACGACCCCTGGAACAGGTTGGAGCGCAGGAATACGCCGCGAATATCGGCCGGCGTGAGTTTCTTTTGAGCAGTTGTATCAACCATTTCTCTCACCTATTCCTAGTCGAGTTCGTTATCGAGATCGTTTGCATTAGCCGGGCCGGCCTGGACAACCTGAGACTTGTTGTATTTCGGGCTGAGCTGGATATACAGCACGGCCATCACCACGCCGATGACGCCGAGCGCCACCAGGTTGAAGTTGGTGAAGGCGGCGGTCACGAAACCGAGGTAGAAGAACGGCATCAGGTAGCCGGCGCGCATCATGTTAATCACCATCGCGTAACCGACCACCACGATCATGCCGCCGGCGATGTTCAGGCCGCTGGTGACCACTTCCGGGATCGAGTTGAGCAGGGCGTGTACCCCGGCGGTGCCAACCGAGATGGCGACGATGACCGCCGGAATGGCGATACGCATCGCCTGCAGCAGCAGGGCACCGATGTGGATCCAGGTGATGGCCCGCAGGCTGCCGCGCTCCGCCGCGCTGTCCGCCGCGTGCTGGAAGGCCACGGTGAGGGTACGTACGATGATGGTCAACACCTGGCCGGCCGCCGCCAGCGGAATGGCCAGGGCGATACCGGCGCCGACGCTTTGCCCGCCGGCGATGACCAGAATGGTCGAGATGATGGACGCCAGGGCGGCATCCGGCGCGACAGCCGCACCGATGTTCATCCAGCCCAGGGCGATCATTTCCAGCGTACCGCCGATAATGATGCCGGTTTTCATATCGCCGAGAATGAAGCCGATCAGGGTACAGGCGACCAGCGGACGGTGGAACTGAAACTCGTCGAGGACGGAACCCATCCCGGCGATACAGGCAACGATAAATATCAGCACAATCTGAAGAGTGGTGATCTCCATTGCACTTCTCCTATGACCAAAAAGCTCTGAGTAAAATAATCAGCGGCTGGCGCCACTAATTGAGTTTGTTAATCAGGTCCATCATTTTTAGCCGGCTGTCGGACGAGACCTTACGCACCTCCAGCTCGATACCGCGATCGTTCAGTTTCTTAAACGCTTCGATATCTTTTTCATCGACGGAAACGGCGTTGTTCACCTGGGTTTTCCCCTGGCGGAACGCCATGCCGCCGATATTGACGGATTGAATATCCACGCCGCCTTCCACCAGACGCAAGACGTCGGTCGGGTTGGTAAACAGCAGCATTACGCGGTCGTTGGCGTACTTCGGGTTGTTCCAAACGCGGATCGCCTTCGCCACGTCCACCACGTGAGCGGTGACGCCCGGCGGGGCGACCTGGGTCAGCAGGGTTTTGCGCACATGGTCGGCGGCGACTTCATCGCTGACGACGATGATGCGGCTGACGTTGGTTTCTTTGGTCCAGCGGGTGGCGACCTGGCCGTGAATCAAACGGTCATCGATGCGCGCCAGGCCGATTTTCATGTGGTCGTTCGGCCCCAGCGGCGCCTGAGGGGCAGCGGCTTTGGCGACGGGTGCTGCGGGTTTTGCGGGTTCTTCCTGCGGTTTTTTCAGCGCTTTCACGCCTTCGCGGCCGGTTTCCAACGCCAGCGCCACCAGTTCATCGAAGGCGGGGTTGTCGTCCCGCGCCATGAAGGTTTCCACCAGCATCGGAATGTTGACCCCGGTGACGACCTCATAGTTTTCTTTGTCGACCGCAATGCGGCTGGCGGCGTTGAACGGGCTGCCGCCCCAGGTATCCACCAGGAACAGCACGCCGCCGCTGGTATCCAACCCACTGATTTTTTCGTTGTACTTGACGATTAACGTTTCGGCATTCTCACCGGGAACGAAGTCTATAAAGGCGACGTTGTCCTGCTCGCCCAATAGCATCTCCGCCGTTTTCAGCAGTTGTTCCGCTGCAGCCCCGTGTGTGCCGATGATAATAGCTATTGCCACTCGCTACCTCCTCGTTGAACTCCAGGCGCGGTTTGTGTCGTTTCTCCGCGCCGTCTTGGCAGTCACTTCCGCGGTTCAGATACATTATGGTAGAAAAAAAGAAACGCACGCCTAACATTTCTCACGCAGTTTCAAATGCCTGTGCGTGATGCTTCACGAACGCGACATTTATTTTAGTGAGTGAAAAAATATTTTTTGTGACGCTGCTCCGTTATTGAATGCTCGGAGAAATCTTAGTTGTCGCAGATGATACGGCGCGGCGCCATGCTAAACCGCCGTTGAAAAAGCCGCTTTGTCCCCCAGAAAAATCCTGATACAGTAATTTCCTCTTTCATCACTAAGGAGTGAAGGGCCTCAGCCCTCCCTATGGACTGTCACCGAAGTTACTGTTTTACCAGGTTTCACCCGCCACCTGCTGGCGTTGCATATGCTGTTCGGCCCTTCGGCCATCTCCCGGTAACCCCATTCCGTCACTTTGCTATTGTCGACTGCGCCCATGCAGCGGCGGCATCGTCACGTCTGAGCGGCGTGCGCTCATTCCCACTTTTCTCTGGAGTCTGATATGGAATTTTTAATGGACCCCTCTATTTGGGCGGGGTTGCTTACGCTGGTGGTGCTGGAAATCGTGCTGGGCATCGACAACCTGGTGTTCATCGCCATTTTGGCCGACAAGCTGCCGCCGAAGCAGCGCGATAAGGCGCGCATCATTGGCCTGTCGCTGGCGTTGCTGATGCGTTTGGGCCTGCTGTCGGTGATCTCCTGGATGGTAACCCTGACTACGCCGCTGTTCAGCGTCGGCGATTTCAGCTTCTCCGGCCGCGATTTGATCCTACTGTTCGGCGGGGTGTTCCTGCTGTTCAAGGCGACCATGGAGCTGCACGAACGGCTGGAAGGGCAGACGCACCAGGACGGCGCCAACCGCGGTTACGCCAAGTTCTGGGCGGTGGTGGTGCAGATCGTGATCCTTGACGCAGTGTTTTCGCTCGATGCGGTGATTACCGCCGTGGGTATGGTGAACGATCTGCCGGTGATGATGGCGGCGGTGGTGATCGCGATGGCGGTGATGCTGTTGGCGTCGAAGCCGTTGACCAACTTCGTCAACGCGCACCCGACCATCGTGGTGCTGTGCCTGAGCTTCCTGTTGATGATCGGTTTGAGCCTGATCGCCGAAGGCTTCGGCTTGCACATTCCTAAAGGCTACCTGTATGCCGCTATCGGCTTCTCGATCCTGATTGAATTGTTCAACCAGATCGCGCGTCGCAACTTCATCAAGCATCAAGCGCGTCGCCCGATGCGCGAGCGCACCGCGGAAGCGATCATGCGCCTGATGGGGCAGCAGCGTACACAGCAGACGGACGATGCGGTTGCCTTGCCGAGGGATGAAACCTTTGCGGCGGAAGAGCGCTATATGATCAGCGGCGTGTTGACGCTGGCCTCGCGTTCATTGCGCAGCGTGATGACGCCGCGCACCGACATTTCCTGGGTCGACTGCGAGCGCTCCCGCGAGGAGGTACGCGCACAGCTGCTGGATACGCCGCACAGCCTGTTCCCGGTGTGTCGTGATTCGGTGGATGAGATCGTCGGCGTGGTACGCGCCAAGGATCTGCTGGTGGCGCTGGAGCAGGGTGAAGACATCGCCGAGTTCGCCGCCCGCACGCCGCCGATCGTGGTGCCGGAAACCATGGACGTCATCAAGCTGCTGGCGGTGCTGCGTCGCGCCAAAGGGCGTCTGGTGGTGGTCACCAATGAGTTCGGCGTCGTGCAGGGGCTGGTGACGCCGCTGGACGTGCTGGAAGCGATTGCCGGTGAATTCCCGGACGAGGACGAAACGCCGGACATCGTGGCGGAAGGCGACGGCTGGCTGGTGAAGGGCGGAACCGATCTGCACTCGCTGGAACAGGCGCTGGCCTGCGATGACCTGGTCAGCCCCACCGCCGATTACGCCACCCTGGCGGGGCTGCTGTTGGCCCACTACGGGCAGATGCCGGTGGCGGGAGATACCATCGAGCTGAACCACCTGCGTTTCGATATCGTTGAGGTGTCCGAATACCGTATCGAACTGGTGCGCGTTACCCGCGTCGCCCTGGACGACCCGGCGCACGCGTAACCCTCCCGCCGGGGGCTCAGGCCTCCGGCGGATCCTCTTCCGCTTTCCTGACGCGCGATTCGTACTGCTGCAGCCACAGCGGGAAAACATGAATCGGCATCGGCTTGGCGAAATAATACCCCTGCAGGGCATTGACCTCGCGTGAGCGCAGATAGTCGGCCTGTTCCTCCGTTTCCACCCCCTCTGCCACCAGTTTCAGCTTCAGGCGCTGCGCCAGCGTAATGATGGTGTCGGTCACCGTGGCGTTGACCGCATCGGTGCCGATGGCGGCGGTAAACCCGCGATCGATCTTCAAGACGTCCGGACTGAGGTTTTTCAGGTAGCTCAGCGAGCTGTGGCCGGTGCCGAAATCGTCGATGGCCAGCATGATCCCCATGTCTTTCAGCGTGCGGATCTGGTCATACTGGATCGCCGACAGCGCGGTGCGTTCGGTCAGCTCCAGCATCAATGAGGGCATCGGGTGCGCCGGCAGCCAAATCTGGCGGATATCGTCGATGATGTTGAGCGTTTTAAAGTGCTCGGCGGCGACGTTGATGCTGATGTAGAAGGACGGTCGTGGCGGGAACAGCTGCAGATTTTCCGTCACGGTGTTCATCAGGTAGCGAGTGAGCGGAATGATGAGCTCATGCTGCTCGGCCAGCGGAATAAACACGTCAGGCGAGATCCATCCTTGTCGCTTCTTTTTCCAACGCAGCAGCATCTCGACGCCAGCGCAGCGGCCGGTGTCGCTGTGGATGATAGGCTGACAGTAGACGCGGAACTCCCGATGAGTGATGGCATGGCCGATGTGGTAAGACAGGCTCATGCGGTTGGCGGTGAGCAGATAGACCACATAGGCCGCCAGCAGGCTGATCAACAGCGCCAGCGGGATATGGCGCGGCAATGCGGACAGCGCCAGCATGCCGATCTGTGGGCCGAACAGTGAAATCGAGAACGGGTACAGCGCGGAGCCGGCGGTGTAGCGCAGGTCGTTGGTCAGGGTGTCGCGGCTCAGGATTTCGCGGCGGCCATATTCCAGGCTGCTGTCGTCCACGTTCAGGACCACTCGCTGAACGTAAGGCTCTTGCGGTTCGAGTAAAAAGTTGGACAGCAGCTCGATATTGAATACGTGCAGCACGCCGCTGGTTTTATCACGGGGGGATGGCGTCCACATCACCAGCGTGGGCAGGCCTTTGCTGACCGCCAGTGAGGGGCGCAGCGCCAGCCTGGCGTTGCTGTCGACGAAGGTGGGCATCACCGCGGCCAGCTGATAATGACGGGCGCCAAACAGGCTGGAGCAGTAAATAACACCGTTTTTCACCAGCAACATCGCGCGTAGCGCCTGATTTTGCGCGGCGCGAAAGCGCAGGGTCGATGAAACGTTTTCGCAGGGTTGGTCCAGCATGTCCATACTGCGTTCCGCCTGCATCTGCGCTGGCGTCAGCAATTGGTTGATCTTGCCGACGGTGCGGGTAGCCAACGTCTGCTGGCTCTGCTCGATGCTTTTGACCTCTTGATAGTAACGGGTATACAGCGATACCAACAGAATAGCCACGCCCACCGCTCCGGCCAGCAGCCAACGGTAGTAACGATATCGGGACGCGGCGAGGTGGGTCATCAACATCCGGTAAATCCTTGTTCGGTAATCCAGCTCCGAGTCACAGTCAGGCCATAGATCCTTAAGTTGCGCTCGGCTAATTCTAGCCTGAGGTTATACAAGATTGATGGTAACTCAGTAAATTATTTCAGTATGGTAAAACAAAAGGCCAATTTGCAGGCTAACCGCCCGATCGATGAGAAAAATGCAGGATATTTTCTGGTGACATTGTCACTAAAAGCGGTCAATGAATTGATTACCCATAAAAAACCCCGCCGGGCGGCGGGGTTGTCTGTCAGTCGCATTGCACCTTGATCGCCAGGCCGCCGCGTGACGTTTCGCGGTACTTGGCGTTCATGTCTTTGCCGGTTTCGTACATGGTCTCGATCACCTTATCCAGCGAAACGCGTGGCTCGCTGGTGCGGCGCAGGGCCATGCGGGCGGCGTTGATCGCCTTGACCGAAGCGATGGCGTTGCGCTCGATGCACGGCACCTGTACCTGGCCGGCGACCGGGTCGCAGGTCAGACCCAGGTTGTGTTCCATGCCGATCTCCGCCGCCACGCACACCTGTTCAGGGCTGCCGCCCAGCAGCTCGGCCAGACCGGCCGCCGCCATGGAGCAGGCCACGCCGACTTCACCCTGGCAGCCAACTTCGGCGCCGGAAATGGAAGCGTTCATCTTGTACAGCGCGCCGATGGCGCCTGCCGCCATAAAGTAGCGGATATAGATATCCGGGCTGACGGATTCGATGAAGTGATCGTAGTAAGCCAGCACCGCAGGCACGATGCCGCAGGCGCCGTTGGTCGGCGCGGTGACCACGCGGCCGCCGGCGGCGTTTTCTTCGTTCACCGCCAGCGCGAACATGTTGACCCAGTCGATTACGTTCATCGGATCGTTGGACAGTTTGTCCGACGCCACCAGCATGCGGCGCAGCGCGGAGGCACGGCGCGGCACGCGCAGCGGCCCCGGCAGCACGCCTTCGGTGTTCAGACCGCGATCGATACAGGCACGCATGGTTTGCCAGACGTTACCGAAGTAGGTGTCGATCTCTTGCTTGCTGTGCAGCGCCAGCTCGTTCTGCATCACCATGCCGGACAGCGACAGGCCGGTCTCGCGGCAGTGGTCGAGCATTTCGCGCGCGGAGTTGAACGGATAAGGCATTTTCAGCTCTTGCTCGCCGGCCTTGCCGAAGTTCTCCTCGTCGACGATGAAGCCGCCGCCGATGGAGTAGTAGGTCTTGCTGTACACTTCTTTCTCGCCGGCGAAGGCGTGGATCTGCATGCCGTTCTCATGCAGCGGCAGGTTGTCGCTGCGGAACACCATGCCGCCGTCGCGCGGGAAATCGACTTCATGCAGGCCGTTGGCCAGCATCAGGCGTTGACGTTGTTCTACATCGCGAATAAAACCCGGAATGCTATCGATATCGACGGTGTCCGGCATATTGCCGGCCAGGCCGAGAATGATGGCGATATCGGTATGGTGACCTTTACCGGTCAATGAGAGTGAGCCGTAAACGTCTACGGCAACACGCGTGATAGAAGGCATCAGGCCTTTATTTACCAGATCGTCGACAAACTGTTTGCCGGCTTTCATCGGTCCAACCGTATGAGAGCTGGACGGGCCGATGCCGATCTTAAACATGTCGAAAACGCTAATCACGCTAAAACTCCTTAAAGAGACGTATTGTTATGGCTGCGGCGGTTAAAAACCGTGCAGGGAACAGCGATATTGTAAAAGGGCCGTGCGGGTTCGGCTGCCTTTTTCGCATGAAATTAAATAATCCGTGGTGTCGCTTTTTTTGCTGATTACCCAGGGCGAACCCTTAAGCGGGGTATCCGCTTTCGCCCAAGCTCCATTAGCGGTAATCGCGCCAGCTTTCCGTGCTGAACGCCGCCGGCTTAATCCCTGTTTCTACAGTGGTTTATCTCGGACGGTGGTATTTTACAGGTATTTCGTAAGGTTTAAGAGAGGGTTTACAGTTTTTTTAAAACCATTCAACCGGAACGGTAGTTGAAAAAGCGATCAAATGAAGTGATTTCGATCGCTTTACCTGCAGCGGACGTCGACGGCCATGCCAGATTGCGAGTCAGATCACGCAATGCGGGTCAAATACTGACCTGCTGCGCCAGGCGGCGAATAATGGCGGCGGTCAGCCCCCAGATAAACTGGCTGTGATACCAGGAGAGGTAAATGCGGTGCGTGTGGCCGGCGCGATGGATATCCAGCGGGTAGTAACGCGACAGGGTCAGCGCTTCCCGCAGGGGCATCTCGAACACGTCCGCCACTTCGCCCTCGTTGGCGTGGAACTGCACGTCCGGCGGGATGAGGCCGACGATGGGCGTGACCTGAAATCCGGTGCTGCTGTCGAGCGGCGCCATTTGGCCGAGGACGGTTACCGCGTGCGGCGGTATCGCCACTTCTTCCTGCGCTTCCCGTAGCGCCGTGACGATCGCCGACCCGTCTTCGGCGTCGGTTTTCCCGCCGGGGAAGGCCACCTGGCCGGCATGTTTACGCAGTGAATCGGCACGGCGGGTCAACAGCAAGGTGGGCTCGGCGCGGCAAACGATCGGGATCAGCACCGCCGCCGGGCGCACATTGTGCGAGATCTGCGCCGCCTGCGGCAACTGCAGTTGAAAACGGCTGATAAAGGCGTGCAGTGAGGCCGGTGAATTCGATGGGATCACGACAGGGAGTACTCCCCAAGCTGCGGCAGAATACGGCCAACCTTGTCGAAGGTTTCCTGGTATTCCGCCTGTTCCTGGCTGTCTGCCACGATGCCGCCGCCGGCGGAGCAGTGGATGCGGCCGTTTTCGGTGACGAGCGTGCGGATGGTGATGTTGGTGTCCATGGTGCCGCAGGCGCTAAGGTAACCGATGCTGCCGCAATAGGCGTTGCGACGCTGCGGCTCAAGCTCCTCGATGATTTCCATCGCTCGCACCTTGGGCGCGCCGGTGATCGAACCGCCGGGGAAGCAGGCGCGCAGCAGCTCGGTGGCCGAGGTCTGCTCCGGCAGGGTGGCGGTAATGGTGCTCACCAGGTGATGTACCGCCGGGAACGGCTCCACGACGAACAGTTCCGGCACCCGTACGCTGCCGGGCTGGGCGACGCGGCCGATATCGTTGCGCAGCAGATCGACGATCATCAGATTTTCAGCGCGGTCCTTGGGCGAATCGGCTAAACGGCGAGCCTGTGCGGCGTCTTGTTTTGCGTCCGCCAGCCGCGGCAGCGTGCCCTTGATCGGGCGGGTTTGTATACGCTGCTGCTCCAGCCAGAGGAAACGCTCGGGAGAGACGCTCAGCACGCTGTTGTGCGGCAGCCGCAGGAAGGCTGAGAACGGCGCACGGTTGCAGGCGCTCAGTCGGCAAAACGCCTGCCATTCGTCCCCCTGGTAGTCGGCGGAGAATCGCTGTGCCAGGTTAATCTGGTAACAGTCGCCGCTGCGCAGGTAGTGCTGAACACGTTGGAACTTCTCGCCATATTGCCGCCGCGTCATATTGGCATGCCAGCCGCTACGCAGCGTGAAAGGGCGCTCCGCCGGCGCGGTTTGGCGAGTGAGCCAGCGCCAGCGCTGCTCCACATCGCCATAGCTGAGCAGCGTCAGGGTTTGCAATTGGTGGTCGGCGATCGCTGCCCAGTCGTAAATGCCCACCGCCATGTCCGGCAACGCGAGGTCGGCTTCGGCCAACTGCGGCAAGGTTTCCACCCGGCGCCCGAGATCGTAGCCGAACAGCCCCAAGGCTCCGCCCTGAAACGGCAGAGCCGGGTTAAAGGCCGGCTGCCAAGCTTGCGCCGCCAACTGCTGCTGCAGCAGGGAGAACGGATCTTCCTTCGAGTGAGTAGTGACGCCGTCACTTTCGATTTTCGTGCTGGCACCCTGGGTGGTGAGCGTAACGCGCGGCTGTGCGACCAGAATATCGAAGCGGTTATGCGAGTGATCGGCAAAGCCCGAATGCAGCAACATCGCCCAGGGCTGTGCTGAAAGCGGGGCGAAAAGTGTCATCAGAGCACTGCGGCTATAGGGCAAAGACTTTATGTTTGGGGCGGTTACGCTCATGAACGTCAAAAAACCTGGCTGTGAAGACGGCAATGTCTGGGCGTTAGTGTGCCATAGACGGTTACGGCATGCATGTTTTGCCATGCGAGACATGCAGCACAGTTCACATAAACGGCAGTTCAATAAACCTGAAATAAGGCATTTTTTGCGCCATTCATTATACTTCGGTATGTTAAAAATTTAACGTCAAATAAACTGGAAGCCTGCTTTATCGAGGGCGCAAGACCCGAGAAATATAAAAACGATTCGTTAATTTCATCAATTTATTGTTACCCATGGTTATTAACTGGGTGATGCGGGAAAGTTTTGTCTGTGTTTTGTCGCGCGGGCCACTCTGTGAAATGGATGCCTGATTCGACACTGTTTTTCTTGCTGAAAGCATGAAAAGACAAAACAAGATAAATCTTATTTAGCCTGTTGCGGAAATCTGAGCGCCTTAGGCCTATTTATCCCCTCTGGCGCTGAATGGATTGATATTTTTAAAAAAAATAAAATTATTATTTTGTTACATTATCATTGAAGAGCCGCCTATGTCGTTAATGCTGAGCGTCATCGTCCCGATGCACAATGCGGGAGAATTATTAGAGCCTTTCCTGGCTTCGTTGCTGGCCCAACGCGAACAACGCCTGGAGGTGATCATCGTCAACGATGGTTCTACCGACGGTTCAGGAGAGACCGCGCACCGTTACGCGGCGGCGCATCCGCATATTCGGGTCATCGATCAGGCCAACGCCGGCGTTTCTAACGCGCGTAATGCCGGGCTCGCCGTGGCCCGGGGAAAATACGTGGCGTTTCCCGATGCCGACGATCTGCTGGCGCCGGACATGTATTCCACGCTGCTGGAGCAGGCGGAGCTCCACCAATTAGACGTGATGCAATGCAATGGCGAGCGCTATTTCGCCAGTGAAGACGAATTACAGCCGATTTTTCCCGAGGCACGTTTACAGACCACCGACGTTATCGCCGGCGTACAGTGGTTCGAACGTGCATTGAAATCGAGAAAATTTATTCACGTTGTATGGTTGGCAATATATCGCCTCGATTTTATCCGCCGGCATCGGCTTTATTTTGAACCGGGATTACATCATCAGGATATTCCCTGGACGACCGAGGTCATGTTTAATGCCCAACGGGTCAAATATTTAAGTACGCCGCTGTACCGTCAACGGGTACACGACAAGTCGATCAGCAATCGTCGCCGCACCGGCAAAGCAAACGTGGATTATCAACGCCACTATATGAAAATCGTCGAAATGCTGGAGCGGCTCAATTTGCGCTATGCTGGCAGCATTGCCATTCGTCCGGCTTTTCATTGGCAAATTACCCGTGAAGCGTTGGGCATTTGCCACAGCATTCGCCGTGAGCCGGATCCGGTCGCCCAGAATCAGATTACCGAAGAGTTTTATCAGCGCGGCATCGACAGAGCGATGTTCGCCAACGCGCGCGGCGTGAAGCAGGGGTGGCATGTCATGCTGTGGCGGCATCGCCTGAAGCAGTGGCGCAGCGATAATGGCTGTTCGCAACCGGCCTGAGGCACAAGACGTTGGGATCCGTCGCGTTAGCGCGTATACTCCTTCTCCCTTTTGCCGGAGAGAACGACACATGCATGCAGGTATGCCATTACTGAGTCACGCGGAGCAGCAGGAAGCGGCGGATCGCATCCATCAACTGATGGAGCAGGGCATGAGCAGCGGTGAAGCCATTGCTCGCGTTGCGCAGGAAATTCGTGAGAAGCATCAGGGCGCTCAGGTTGCGGTACTGTTCGATGACGATGATGAAGACGAGCAGCATGATGCCGCACCGGAGGCGTCGCGGGATGACGATGCTGAAGAAGACGAAGACTATTGATGTTATCGGGGCCGCGCAAGCGGCCCCGTCAGTTTCAGCCGTTGACCGCCACGGCGGCGGCGGCTTGTTTCGCCAGCTCCACCGCCTGTTCCGTCGTGCTCGCCGTTGCCAGCGCTACGCCCAGACGACGTTGCCCGGCGATCTCCGGTTTGCCGAACAGGCGCAGCTGGTTGTGCCCGCACAGCGCATTTTCCAATCTGCTGAAACGCACATCGCTGCTGGTGAGCTGCGGCAGGATCACTGCCGAAGCGGAAGGGCCGAACTGGCGGATGGCGCCGATCGGCAACCCGAGAAAAGCGCGAACGTGCAGGGCGAACTCGGACAGATCCTGTGAAATCAACGTGACCATGCCGGTATCGTGCGGGCGCGGTGACACCTCGCTGAAGATCACTTCGTCGCCACAGACGAACAGCTCCACGCCGAACAGCCCGAAACCGCCCAGGGCTTTCACCACTTTCTCCGCGATAGCCTGGGCCCGGCTCAGCGCCGTCGCCGACATCAGTTGCGGCTGCCAGGATTCGCGATAGTCCCCATCCTCCTGACGATGGCCGATCGGCTCGCAGAAGTGCACGCCGTCCACGGCGCTGATGGTCAGCAACGTAATTTCAAAATCGAATCTTACCAGCCCTTCGACGATCACCCGGCCGCCGCCGGCGCGGCCGCCCTGTTGGGCGTAATCCCAGGCGCTTTGCAGTTGTTCAGGCGTGCGGATCAGGCTTTGCCCCTTGCCGGAAGAGCTCATCACCGGTTTGACGATGCACGGATAGCCGATGTGTTCGACCGCCTGCTGGAAAGTCGCCTCGCTGTCGGCAAAGCGATAGCTGGAGGTGGGCAGGCCAAGCTCTTCCGCCGCCAGGCGGCGGATGCCTTCACGGTTCATCGTCAGGCGGGTGGCTTCGGCGCAGGGCACTACGCGGTGGCCCTGGCGTTCAAGTTCGACCAGCATGGCGGTGGCGATCGCTTCGATTTCGGGAACGATATAGTCCGGCCGCTCTTGTTCGATAACGGCTTTCAGCGCGTCACCGTCCAGCATATTGATGACGTGGCTGCGGTGCGCCACATGCATGGCGGGGGCGTCGGGATAGCGATCGACGGCGATCACTTCCAGACCGAGGCGCTGGCATTCAATGGCGACTTCTTTACCCAGCTCCCCGGAGCCGAGCAACATAACGCGGGTGGCGGAAGGGCGCAGGGCGGTTCCAATCGTTAACATAGTTTCGTACCTGGATCGGTGAAAGTAAGCGGATTGATGATCGGCGGGCAGTATATACGAAAACGATTGCGTGCGCAGCCGCCGCGCCAAGTTTGTTGCTAACTGACTGTTTTTATAACAAGCAGAAATATTTGCCCTGCATGGGCGATTGTGCGTTAATAAGCGACGGCGAAAGAAGGCCTACATATAGAAAGGTTTTCGCGTCTCGTGCCGTCAAGGCAGGTTTATCAAGTAAAGGAAACACAAATGAGCAAGATCACTGGTCACGTTAAATGGTTCAACGAAAGCAAAGGTTTCGGCTTCATCACGCCTGCCGACGGCTCTAAAGACGTTTTCGTTCATTTTTCCGCTATCGTTAGCGATGGTTTCAAGACCCTGGCTGAAGGCCAGCAGGTTGAGTTCTCCATCCAGGACAGCCAACGTGGCCCAGCCGCAGCCAACGTCGTTGCTATTTAACGACTGAGCCGCCAAGAAACCCGCCGCCGGCGGGTTTTTTTATGCCCGCTGCCCGTAACGCCGCCCATCTCTGTTATCATTTACCGCTGATTCGGCGCCAGCCTGCGGGCGCGCCGCCATTCCATTCGTCATATAAGAGTTATCGCCGTGAGCACAGTTTCTTTTTCTTCCCTGCCTCTGCCAGCTGAACAGTTGGCCAACCTCAACGAACTGGGGTACGCCAAAATGACGCCGGTGCAGGCCGCCGCGTTGCCCGCCATCCTGCAAGGGCGAGACGTGCGCGCCAAGGCGAAAACCGGTAGCGGTAAAACGGCGGCGTTCGGCATTGGTTTGCTGAATAACATCGTCGTTGCTCAGGTTGCCACGCAGGCGCTGGTGCTCTGTCCCACCCGCGAGCTGGCCGATCAGGTGAGCAAAGAACTGCGCCGCCTGGCGCGCTTCACGCAGAACATCAAAATCCTGACGCTGTGCGGCGGCCAACCGATGGGGCCACAGCTCGATTCGCTGGTGCACGCGCCGCATATCGTGGTGGGAACGCCGGGCCGCATCCAGGAACACCTGCGCAAGAAAACGCTGTTGCTGGACGAGCTGAAGGTGCTGGTGCTGGATGAGGCCGACCGTATGCTGGACATGGGCTTCGCCGACGACATCGACGATGTGATCAGCTACACGCCGCCGCAGCGTCAGACGCTGCTGTTTTCCGCTACCTACCCGGCGGGTATCGAACGCATCAGCGAGCGCGTTCAGCGTCAGCCGCTGAGCGTCGAAGTGGACGATGACGAAGCGCAGACCGCCATCGAACAACGTTTCTATGAGACCACGCGCGATCAGCGGCCGGCGCTGCTGGTGTCGGCCATTCGTTATCATCAACCCGCGTCCTGCGTGGTGTTCTGCAATACCAAACGCGATTGCCAAACGGTGCTTGAGGCCCTGGAGGCCCGCGGTATCAGCGCACTGGCGCTGCATGGCGATCTGGAGCAGCGCGACCGCGACCAGGTGTTGGTGCGTTTTGCCAACCGCAGTTGCCGGGTGTTGGTAGCGACCGACGTCGCCGCTCGCGGGCTGGATATCAAAGAGCTGGAGCTGGTGGTTAACTACGAACTGGCGTTCGATCCTGAAGTGCATGTGCACCGTATCGGTCGTACCGGCCGCGCCGGCATGAGCGGGCTGGCGATCAGCCTGTGCACGCCGCAGGAAATGGCGCGGGCGCACGCGATTGAAGACTACCTGCAGATGACCATTGCCTGGGCGCCGGTGTCCGAGCTGAGCGGGGCCGCCAACGGTTCGCTGGAGGCGGAGATGGTGACGCTGTGCATCGACGGCGGCCGTAAGGCGAAGATCCGCCCCGGCGATATCCTTGGCGCGCTGACCGGCGATGCCGGGCTGACGGCGGCGGAAGTGGGCAAGATCGACATGTTCCCGGTGCATGCCTACGTCGCGATCCATAAAGCCAGCGCGCGCAAGGCGCTGCAGCAGCTGCAACAGGGCAAAATCAAAGGCAAGAGCTGCAAGGTGCGGCTGCTGAAATAAGCCGAAGGCGGGTGGCGGTTTGCCTTCCCGCCGCTATCTATTTATACTGTATATAATTACAGTTATTTGAGTATTTGAGGACGCACGCATGGCGGTTGAAGTTAAATATGTGGTGGTGAGAAACGGTGAGGAAAAAATGACTTTCGCGAGCAAGAAAGAAGCCGACGCCTACGACAAAATGCTGGATTTGGCGGATAACCTCGGAGAGTGGCTGCAACAGGCGCCGCTGAACCTGGACGACGAACAGCGCGAAGGGCTGAGCTTCTTCCTGGCAGAGAATAAGGACGCACTGGGTCTGATTCTGCGCGGCGCATCACCGGCGGAAACCGGCAAAAAACCGACGGAAGCGAAAGCGAAAAAAACGGTCTCTAACTCAAAAGAGGGGTCTGCGTCAGAAAAGCAAGCGGCATAATGACTTATGTTGCGGTGTTGTGATGAAAAAGGATCTAAAATGAGCCGTGAAATAACTTTCTTCAGCCGCTTTGAGCAAGACATTCTGGCCGGGCGCAAAACCATCACCATTCGGGATGCCAGTGAGTCGCACTTCGAACCGGGCGAGGTATTGCGCGTAAGCCGCAATGAAGACGGCGTATTTTTCTGCTTTATCGAAGTGCTGTCGGTAACGCCGGTGCGCCTGGATGCGCTGACCGAACGCCACGCACAGCAGGAGAACATGTCGCTGGGCGAGCTGAAGCAGGTGATCAAGGAAATCTATCCGGGCCTGGATGCGCTGTTTGTCATCGAGTTCGTCAAACGGTAACTCTTTGCCGAAACCCTGTTGTGAGCCAGGGATGGGCGCCCGGATAGCGCTAATCACAACGGGAGGACATATGAAAAAAACGGGTTTGGCTATCGCCTTGTTGGCCATGATGGGAGCATCGACTGCGGTGTGGGCGCAGGATCAAGAGCAACGCACCGCCAAGGTGGGGCAGTGTGCCGGTCTGCAGTCGGCGGATATTGCCGCTCAGGTCAAGCGTGATTTCTTGCAGAACCGCATCACGCGCTGGGAGGCGGACAAAAAGCTGCTGGGCACCGCAACCCCGATCGCCTGGGTCAGCTCGGATGCCATCACCGGCAAGGATCAGGTGTGGCAGGTGCCGCTGACGGTGCGGGGTACCAAGATGGATAAAACCTACAACGTGACGCTCAACTGCAACACCGGCGAGATTGCCTACAGCGTGCCGCAGTAATACTTTCCCGCAATAAAAAGCCCGCCGATCGGCGGGCTTGATACATCAAAGCTCGGTCAGTCGCTAAACGGGATCACCAACTCACCCGGTTTCACTTCCAATCCCTTCGCCAGTTTTTTCGCCAGCGCTTCGGTTTTGCTGTTGTCAGGATTCAGCACATAAGCCGGCTTTTGGTCGAAGTAAGATTTCAGCGACTGGTTCAGGTATGGCGTCAGCGCTTTCATTACCGTCTGCATTTTTTCCGGCTGCACGCTGTAATCGGTCAACTCCATATCCTTCAGGTAAATGGCGCCCTGTGCACGGTCGTAAACCGGCTGTGCTTTCAGCGTCAGCTTCAGGTCCGCCGCCTGCGGGCCGAGAATCGACGTGATGTTGACCTTGGCGTCGCCGGAAAGGGTGACTTTACCCGGCTCGCTGCGGCCGATCTGGCTTTGCAGCTGCGTCAGCACGATGTTGGCGTCCACCAGGCCGGGCACGCCGATCTGCTTCTGATAATCATTGTGTTTCTGCAGGTAATCATTCACTTCCTGCTCGCTCAGGGTGTATTGGGTCAGTTGATTGCAACCGGCCAATACGCCGGCGAACAGCAGGGCGGCTGCGCCCATCAGGATCTTCTTCATTAATGCCTCATTGCGACTGCTGGCGAAAAGTGCTGCAGATAATTGATTAATCATTATAAACGTTCCGCCTGCGCGTGAAAACGGCAGGCGGCGATGTGCAGAGGATAGTGCGCGCAAAAGCGGGCGAGACCTATCGGATAACGCCGAAAGCGTCAGCGCCGCAGCCGCAGCGCCAAGAGAATCACGCCGGCCAGGCAGGCTGCGCCCCCCAACAGCGGGAACAGCGGAATGCCCCACAGTCGCAGCGACGAATGCATCAGATAAGGCGCCAGCCCCAGGGCAAAAGCGGCGGTGACGATGGCGATGGCCAGGGTGACGGCGGCGCGTTCCAGCGCTTTGCTCAGCTGGCCGAGGTTACTGACGTTGATATCGGCATTGAGCCGCCCGCGTTTTAGGCGGCGAACCAATAGCCGCAGCGTTTGCGGCAGCTCTTCTCCGGCATCGAGCGTTTCCCCACCCAGGGCCAACAGCCGCTGGCGCACGGCGTCGGGGGCGTAGCGCTGCAGCACCGTTTGTTGCAGCATCGGCTTGAGTGTGGCCACGATGTCGAAGTTTGGATCCAGACGATGCAGCACGCCGTCGGCGGTGATTAATGCCTTGAACAGTAGCACCAGATCGGGCGGCAGCGCCAACTGGTGTTCGCGCGCCATCACCAGCAGGTCGGTCAAGGCTTTACCCAGCGTCAGGGTGGTGGCGGCCTGTTTGTCGAGAAAGTTTTGTGCCGCCAACTCCAGATCCATCAGGTCCAACGGTTCGCTGTCCGACCAGGCGATCAGCGTGTTGACGATGCCTTCGGACTGGCGATCGGCGATGGCCTGCAGCAGCAGGAGCAACTGGTTGCGCCGCCGCTCGGACAGCTGGCCCACCATGCCGAAGTCGATAAAACCGACGCGGTCACCGCTCAGTGCCATGACGTTGCCGGGGTGCGGATCGGCGTGATACAGCCGATGCTCCAGCACCATGCTCATAAAGGCGCGGGCGCCGCGTTGCGCCAGCAGCGGGCCGTCAAAGCCTGCCGCCGCCAGCTGTTCAGGGCTTTCCGGCGCGGTGCCGGGCAAGTATTCCTGCACTAACAGGCGGGGAGAAGAGTATTGCCAATAGATTTTTGGCACCACCACGTCGGGTTGACGCGCGAACATCCCGGCAACGCGGTCGCAGTTATGCCCTTCGTGGGTCAAGTCCAGCTCGTGATTGAGCGCCGTTGCCAACGCTCGGACCATCTGCCGCGGCCGATAGCGCGCCAGCGCCGGGCTCTGCTGCTCCACGGTCTCCGCCAGCGAGGCCAGCAGCCGCAGATCGGCGTGGATGGTTTTCGCCAGACCGGGCCGCAGCACTTTTACCACCACTTGCTCGCCGCTGTGCAAGCGTGCGCGGTAGATTTGCGCCATCGACGCCGCGGCCAGCGGCATGCGATCGAATTCGGCAAATCGCTGTTCCGGCTCGCCCCCCAGATCGGCGATGATTTGCGGCGCCAGCGTTTCCCATGGCAACACCGCCGCCTGGCTGTGCAGGCGATCCAGTTCGTCGGTCCAGGCCGGGTCCAGCAGATCAGAGCGCGTGGCCAGGATCTGACCGAATTTGACGAAGGTGGGGCCCAGCGCTTCGAGCGCTTCGCGCAGACGCTCAGGCAGGGTTTGTGCATCCTGCGGGGCAGATTCACCGCAGGCGCCGCGCAACAAGGCTCCCAGGCCCAGCAGGCGCAGAACGTCTTGCAGACCATAACGAATCAGAACGGAGGTTATTTCCTTCAGCCGCGCCCGGTCGCGAGCGGTGGCGAGCACCATTTTCAACATCAGTACGCCATGTCCTTATTTGTCATTCTCGAACGTTATTGTTCCATATCCAGCAGCAACGGCACCTCGCTGCGCTGCGCCATGCGGTTGCGGTAGGCTTCCACGTTGTCCGGCAGCGCAACCCCGGCGACGATCGACAACGAGCGCAACAGCGGGAACAGGTGAATGTCGTCCTCGGACAGCTCGCCGTTTACCGCGTCGGCGGAGACGATCAGCGGCGACAGCGCTTGCAGGTCGGCTTCCAGTTCGGCGATCAGATCGGCACTGTTGGCGAGATGTTCGGCAAAATCACCGATAGCCGCCTGTTTTTTATCGATAAAGTAACGGCGGGCGCTGTCGGTGGCGAACTCTTCGAAATCGGCATGCGCAATACGCGGCAGCAGCAATTTGGCGCTGTAACTGCCGACCCGCTGCAGCCACTCGGCAATGGCCGGGTTGGTGCTACCGGTCAGCACCGGCTTGCCGTCCAGGCTATCGACATAGCGCACGATATCCAGGCTTTCCGGCATCGCTTCGCCGTCGTCTTTGATCAGGATTGGCACCATTTTTGTGCCAATCAGGTTGAATGGGGTCGTCTCGTCGTCGTTGAGCAAGGTGACCAGCCGAATCGGCTGGCGTTTCAGGCCGAAAATCATACGGGCTTTAACGCAGAAGGGGCAATGATCGTAAATGAACAGTTTCATGCTTGCTCCGGGTTGTCAGGTTTTAACAGCAATAGTTACCACAGCTTACCGAGGCTGTCTTGAAGCGCGTGTGTTGGATGGTGCGTTATTGCGACATTGCCCGCGCAACAGGCGCGGGCGAGGGGCGTTATTTCTTGGCCGGTACCGAATTGAGCACATCGATCAGGTGAATGCGGGCCTGTTCCAGATCGACCTGATCGCGCTCGTTGGCGGCGGAGACGACCTGCAGCTGTTTGATGATATCGCTTTTCAGCGCGTTGTCGCCGGCGATGATGTGGGCCAGCGCTTTTTCCACCAGGGTGGAGCGCGCATAAATCATGCGCAGGTTCAGTATCATATGTTCGAGCAGTTGCGGTAACTTCGCTTCTTCAATCATGCCGACGGGCTCCTGTGGGGTTTTTACTAACAGGATAGCAGCTGTTGCCGATTCGGCCGGATTTCTATGGCGTTAACCGCCGCGCAGCATCATCGACGCGTTGCGCCGCGGGCTGAATTGCCAGTACAGCGCCAGCAGCGTGGCAAAACCGACGGCCCCGAGCAGCAACCAGGGCAGTTCCGGCATATTCATCGCCCGTCCGGTATCGTACATCCAGCCGCCGCCGGTATAGCCCAATGCGCCGCCCAGCGCCAAACCGAGGCGGCTGAAGCCCATGTAGCTGCCGCGCGCACGCGGATCGGCCAGCGAAGCGCTCAGCGTTTCGCGCGCCGGCTCGGCGATGATCGAGCCCAGATAGAAGCAGCAGATCAGCGTGAAGACCCCCTGCAGGCTGGTGGCGAGACCGATCGGCAGCAGGCTGAGCGTCATCAGCAGCAGACCCGCCATCAGGCGCTGTTCAAGCCGGAAGTGTTTTTCACCCCAACGCGCCAGCGGATAGAGCAGCGACAGCGACAGCGCCGCTTCGATCGCGTACATCCATTTCACCGCCGCCGGTGAACCGGCAATTTCGTTGACCACGATAGGCATCATCAGCATCACCTGCACCGCCAGCATGTAGTAACCGGTCAGCGTCAGGACATAGGTGAGGAAGCGGCGATCGCGCAGAACCCGCAACAGGCCTTCTTTCATCGGCACGCGTACGGTGGAGATGCGATAAGCCGGCAGTAACCAGGCATTCCAACCGGCAGCCAGCACGAAGATCGCCGCCCCGACCCAGCAGACAAAGTGAAAGTCGTACTGCAGCAGCCAACTGCCGATCAGCGCGCCGACCACCGCGCCGGCGCTGTCCTGCATCATTAGCAGCGAGAAAAAGCGGCCGCGCTCGTGCGGACGGGTCAGTTTGATCACCAAAGCGGTGCGCGGCGGATCGAATAACGTGCCGCCGAGGGCGGAAAGTGCGCAGGAGAACCACAGGATCCAGGGCTCATCGGCCATCGCCATGGTGGCGAACCCGGCGGCGCGCAGCAACATGCCGGTGACGATCATCGGCTTGGCGCCGAAACGATCGGCAATGGCGCCGCCAAAGATGCCGAGCCCTTGTTGCAACAGCTGGCGCAAACCCAGCGCGATGCCGACGATCAGCGCCGCCCAGCCCAGCTGATCGACGAAGCGGATCGAAATAAGCGGAAAGACGACAAAGAAGCCTAACACCACCAGCAGGTTATCGAGCAACAGAAAATATTTACCCAAGCTGCGCGCTTGCGACACCAGAGACATGCTTCACCATGAGCAATTAAGAAAGAAGGGGAGACAGCCGTTCCATTCTCTACCCAATTCCCGTACGGCAACAGGGGCGGCATAGATAATATTTTTTTATCGTCAAGGTGTTACCTGAGCTGCAAAATTGGCGGAAAAACGCCGTAAAACGCGTATTCGGCGATTTACTGAGCGGCCGGGATTTTACCTCGGGGGCGGGCTACGGTTATATTGAATGCAGGGAAGCGCAGTTCTGCGGCGCTATTGGCAAAATAAAACCATGGCGAAAGATCGGCACAGGATAATGATCCGCTCGGCTTCCTAATAAATACTTCTTATCGAACCGTTTTGACTGCGGGGGAAATGATGTTCGGCTATCGCTCTGCATCGCCAAAAGTACGTCTTACAACCGACCGGATGGTGGTCCGTTTAGTGCATGAACGGGATGCCTATCGCCTGGCGGATTATTATGCCGAGAACCGGACCTTTCTCAAACCCTGTGAGCCGGTGCGCGACGAAAGCCACTGTTATCCTTCCGGCTGGCAGGCGCGCCTGGGCATGATCACCGAAATGCAAAAGCAGGGCAGCGCCTACTATTTTATCCTGCTCGATCCGGAAGAGCAGGAAGTGCGCGGCGTGGCGAACTTCAGCAACGTGCTGCGCGGTTCGTTTCATGCCTGTTTCCTCGGTTATTCGCTGGGGGAGAAATGGCAGGGACAAGGGCTGATGTTCGAAGCCTTGCAGTCAGCTATCCGCTATATGCTGCGCCAACAGCGCATGCACCGCATCATGGCCAACTATATGCCTCACAACCAGCGCAGCGGCGCACTGCTGACGCGTCTGGGATTCGAACGTGAAGGTTACGCCAAGGATTACCTGCTGATCGACGGCAAGTGGCAAGACCACGTTTTGACGGCATACACCAATAAAGAGTGGTTACCCCCACGTTGAGGCCAAACGATGAAATATGAATTGAACGCCAAAGAGGCGCGGGTCATCGGCTGCCTGTTGGAAAAACAGGTCACGACCCCGGACCAATACCCGCTTTCGCTTAACGCCATTACCCTGGCGTGCAACCAAAAAACCAACCGCGAGCCGGTAATGGATCTGAGCGAAAGTGAAGTGCAGCAACTGCTCGATCTGTTGCTGCGCAAACATTTCCTGCGCACCCTCAGCGGGTTCGGCAACCGGGTAGTCAAGTATGAACAGCGGTTTTGCAACTCCGAGTTCGGCCAACTGAAACTCTCGCCCGCCGAACTGGCGGTGATCGCCACCTTATTGCTGCGCGGCGCGCAAACGCCGGGCGAGCTGCGCACCCGCACCAACCGGATGCACGAGTTCAACGATGTCAGCGAGGTCGAACAGGTGCTGCAGCAGCTGGCTACGCGCGAAGATGGCCCGTTCGTGGTGCGCCTGGCGCGTGAGCCGGGCAAACGCGAAAGCCGGTTCATGCACCTGTTCAGCGGCCAGATTGATGAAGTGCCGGCGGCGCTTGAGTCTGAGGTCGACGGCGACCTGAGCGCCAGGGTCAGCGCATTGGAAAACGAAGTATCGGAATTGAAACGGCTGGTGCAACATCTGTTGGCGAGGGAAGCGAATGACTAAATTGCGTGTGGGCGTGGTGGGATTGGGCAGTATTGCGCAGAAGGCTTACCTGCCAATCCTCGGCCAGGCGGCGGATTGGACGCTGGTGGGCGGTTTTTCGCCCAATCAGCAAAAAGCGCAGCCGCTGTGCAACAGCTACCGCATGGCCTGTTTCTCCCGTCTGGACAGCCTGGCCGAACAGTGCGACGCGGTTTTTGTCCACAGCAGCACCGCCAGCCATTTTTCCGTGATAGGCGAGCTGCTGAACCGCGGCGTGCACGTTTACGTCGATAAGCCGCTGGCGGAAACGCTGGAGCAGGGTGAGCAGTTGCTCGAGTTGGCCGAGCGGCGAGGCAAAAAGCTGATGGTGGGGTTCAACCGCCGTTTCGCGCCGCTTTACCGGCAGCTCAAACAGCAAATGAATCAGCCGGCTTCCATTCGCATGGACAAACATCGGACGGACAGCGTCGGCCCGCACGATCTGCGTTTTACCCTGTTGGATGACTATCTGCACGTGGTGGACACCGCGCTGTGGCTGGCGGGCGGGAGCGAAAAACTGCTGAGTGGCCGTTTGCAGGCCAACGCCGCCGGTGAAATGCTGTATGCCGAGCACCACTTCGCCTGCGGGGACACGCAGGTGACGACCAGCATGCATCGCCGCGGCGGCAGCCAGCGCGAAAGCGTGCAGGCGGTGACCGACGGCGCGCTGTATCAGTTGACCGATATGCGCCACTGGCAGCGTGAAGATGCGCAGGGCGTGTTGGAACAGCCGGTGCCGGGCTGGCAAAGCACGCTGGTGCAACGCGGCTTCGACGGGGCGGTACGGCATTTCCTTAATGCCGTCGCCAACCAGAGCGCGCCGGAAACCGGCGGCGAACAGGCGCTGCTTGCCCAGCGGATGGTCGAGCGTTTGCTGCGGGATAACTCTATGTAACATATGGCGGTAGCTATTCTTTTCCGGATGCGTAAACTGAGCCGATTGTTTCACTGACGCCTGCTGTTGCAGGCGTTGATATTTACGGTACCTATCAGACAACCACATGAACCTACTCAAATCCTTGGCTGCCGTCAGCTCGATGACGATGTTTTCGCGGGTGTTGGGCTTTGCCCGCGATGCAATCGTCGCGCGCGTGTTCGGGGCCGGCATGGCAACGGACGCCTTCTTCGTGGCGTTCAAACTCCCTAATCTGTTACGCCGTATCTTTGCCGAAGGGGCATTTTCGCAGGCCTTCGTGCCGATCCTGGCCGAATACAAGAGCCAGCAGGGTGAAGAGGCGACGCGCACTTTTATCGCCTATGTCTCCGGGCTGTTGACGCTGGTGCTGGCGGTGGTGACGGTGCTGGGGATGCTGGCCGCGCCCTGGGTGATCTATATCACCGCGCCGGGCTTTACCGATACGCCCGACAAGTTTGCCCTGACGTCGGCGCTGCTGCGCATCACGTTCCCCTATATTCTGTTGATCTCACTGGCGTCGCTGGTGGGGGCGATCCTCAATACCTGGAACCGCTTCTCGATCCCGGCCTTTGCGCCAACGCTGCTTAACGTCAGCATGATCGGCTTCGCGCTGTTCGCGGCCCCGTATTTCAATCCGCCGGTGCTGGCGCTGGCCTGGGCGGTGGTGGTGGGCGGCGTGCTGCAGCTGGGGTATCAGCTGCCGCACCTGCGCAAGATCGGCATGCTGGTATTGCCGCGCCTCAAGCTGGGCGATGCCGGGGTCTGGCGCGTGATGCGCCAGATGGGGCCGGCGATCCTCGGGGTGTCGGTCAGCCAAATCTCGCTGATCATCAACACCATTTTCGCTTCGTTCCTGGTGTCCGGCTCGGTGTCCTGGATGTACTACGCCGACCGCCTGATGGAGTTTCCTTCCGGCGTGCTGGGCGTGGCCTTGGGCACCATCCTGCTGCCGTCGCTGGCCAAAAGCTTCGCGAGCGGCAACCACGACGAGTATTCGCGCCTGATGGATTGGGGGCTGCGCCTGTGCTTCCTGCTGGCGTTGCCGAGCGCCATTGCGCTCGGCATTTTGGCCAAGCCGCTGACCGTTTCGCTGTTCCAGTATGGCAAATTCAGCGCCTTTGACGCGGCGATGACGCAGCGTGCGCTGGTGGCTTACTCGGTAGGGCTGATGGGGCTGATCGTGGTTAAAGTGCTGGCGCCGGGCTTCTATTCGCGGCAGGACATCAAAACGCCGGTCAAGATCGCCATCATTACGCTGATTATGACGCAGGTGATGAACCTGGCGTTTATTGGCCCGCTGAAGCATGCCGGCCTGGCGCTGTCGATCGGTTTGGCGGCATGTCTGAACGCCTCGCTGCTGTATTGGCAACTGCGCAAGCAGAAGATTTTCCAGCCGCAGCCGGGGTGGGCGCTGTTCCTCACCAAGCTGGTGATCGCCGTGCTGGTGATGTCGGCCGTGTTGATTGGCGCGATGTGGCTGATGCCTGCCTGGGATCAGGGCAACATGCTGGAGCGTTTGCTGCGCTTGGCTGCGGTGGTGGTGGCCGGTGTGGTGGCGTACTTTGGCGTGCTGGCCGGGTTGGGCTTCCGCCCGCGCGATTTTGCTCGCCGGGTCGCCTGAGCCAAAGGCAAGCGTAAAAAAAGGTCGCCTGGGCGACCTTTTTGCTTTCTGGGCGGCGCAGTTTACATGCGTTCGACGGTTTCGATGCCCAGCGTATCCAGACCAGTTTTCAGCGTTTTTGAGGTCAGCAGCGCCAGCTTCAGGCGGCTCTGACGCACTTCTTCGCTGTCGGCGTTCAGGATCTGGCAGTGCTCGTAGAAACCGGAGAACAGGCCGGCCAGATCGTACAGGTAGCTGCACATGACGTGAGGCGTGCCTTCACGCGCGACGGTGGTGAGCACTTCTTCGAACTGCAGCAGACGGGTGGCCAGCGCAATTTCGCGCTCTTCGGTCAGCGTCAGCGGCAGCGTCAGGCTGGTTTCGTCGATGCCGGCGCGTTTGAATACCGATGCCACACGGGTATAGGCGTATTGCATATAAGGCGCGGTATTGCCTTCGAAGGCCAGCATGTTATCCCAGTCGAAGACGTAGTCGGTGGTGCGGCTTTTCGACAGATCGGCGTATTTCACCGCGCCGATGCCGACCACGCGGGCCACGGTTTTCATTTCGTCTTCCGGCATATCCGGGTTTTTGCCGGCGATCAGCTGTTCGGCGCGTTCGATGGCCTCATCCAGCAGGTCGGAGAGCTTCACCGTACCGCCCGAGCGGGTTTTGAACGGCTTGCCGTCTTTGCCCAGCATCATGCCGAACATGTGGTGTTCCAGCGAGACGGACTCCGGCACGTAACCGGCCTTGCGCACGATGGTCCAAGCCTGCATCAGGTGCTGATGCTGACGGGAGTCGATGTAATACAGGACGCGATTGGCACCCAGGGTTTCGTAGCGATACTTGGCGCAGGCGATGTCGGTGGTGGTGTAGAGGTAGCCGCCATCCTTTTTCTGGATGATGACGCCCATCGGATCGCCGTCCTTGTTCTGGTATTCGTCGAGGAACACCACGGTAGCGCCTTCGCTTTCCACCGCCAGCCCTTTGGCTTTCAGATCGGCGACGATGCCCGGCAGCATCGCGTTATACAGGCTTTCGCCCATCACGTCGTCTTCGGTCAGCGTGACGTTCAGGCGGTTATAGGTCAGCTGGTTTTGCGCCATGGTGATGTCGACCAGCTTGCGCCACATTTTCAGACAGTACTGATCGCCGCCCTGCAGCTTCACGACGTAAGCGCGCGCGCGCTCGGCGAACTCGGCATCTTCGTCGTAATGCTTCTTGGCTTCGCGGTAGAACTGTTCCAGATCGGACAGGCCCATGTCGCTGGCGTTTTCATTCTGCATTTTTTCCAGGTAGGCAATCAGCATGCCGAACTGGGTGCCCCAGTCGCCGACGTGGTTGGCGCGGATCACTTTATGGCCCAGAAACTCCTGGGTACGTGCCGCGGCGTCGCCGATGATGGTGGAGCGCAGGTGGCCGACGTGCATCTCTTTCGCCACGTTCGGCGCGGAGTAGTCGATAACGATAGTTTGCGGCTCAACCGGTGCGATGCCCAGTTTCGGTGCGTTCAGCACCCGATCGGCCTGGCGCGCGACCCAGTCGCTGTTCAGGAAAATGTTGATAAAGCCGGGGCCGGCGATTTCCACTTTAGCGGCGACGTCGCCGAGATCCAGCAGTTGCACCAC
>JANDJZ010000704.1:0-29930 GCA_027943245.1 Acanthamoeba sp. SK_2022b | reverse complement strand
CCATTCACCCTTCTTGGCTTGTCTTGTGGACTTGCATTGACTGTTAAGCGACTCCGTAGCGGTGTCGATTGAGTTCCTCCACTGGGTCGACGAGACCCCCGCCGAGAGCATGTTCAACGTGCCCAAGGACTGCAAGAAGAGCAACCACACCACCAGCCCGTCCCTGGGCTGCCTCGCCCGCAACACCATCGTACGGCTGCCTCAGTCTCTGCCCTAGTGTCGGTGCGAGTGATCGATTGATCATAAACCCACCCAATTGGTTCTGGCAACAGATGGCCCGTGCGCAGAACTGGGTCAACAACCGCGTGCCCTACAGCCAGACCGGTCGCTACGAAGGCTACCGTACCGACTGCTCCGGTTCTCACTCCTCCCTACACGGCCGTGTGTATTTATTGTCGACTTACGTTTGTTGTTGCACAGGCTACGTGAGCATGGCGTGGGAGACCTCCCAGCCGGGCTACGTTACGTCGACTCTGCCCCAGGTCTCTCACCCCATCTCCAGGGGAGCGGTACGTCATCACCAACTCTCGCTGCCCCCTCCCGTGTGCCGTTGTAGACTAGGATCTAAGCACACTACTTGGTTGGATGTACGTCGACCAACAGCTTCAGCCTGGTGACGTGCTGCTGTGCCGCTCCGAGCATGTTGTCATCTTTGGTGGCTGGTCTGGTCCTAGCCACTACGTCGCCTACGAGGAGACCCGTCCCGGCGAGGGCACCGTCCGCCGCGTGACCCCCTACCCTTACTGGTACTCCAGGCGCCTATGTCTCCCGCTTGTGGTTGTGGAGATGTGGACTGACCCGCTCCGTCCAGGTACAACACGGGCTGCTTCCTGCCCTACCGCTACAACGCCGTCTGCTGAGATGTGAGATATCAATACACCCGTGTACTTTCCCAAAGCAAAAAAGATTTAGCCCCACCGAGAATCGAACTCGGGTCATGTGAACCAAAATCACGCATGCTGCCAACTACACCATGGAGCTGTATAAATATTTGCGAGAAGTACTGGTATTATTATCAATTTTTCCAGTAAAACAACCGTCTGGACTTGGCTTCCAACACTATGCGGCGCCCCAGTCTCCCGCCGCTGCACGCAGGTAGTGCCAGAGTTTTTGCTAGGGCACTCAAGATCTTGCATACGGAGCAGAATAGAATAAGAGGATTTAGTTGTTAGATTTTGTAGATGAGCGCTGTCGGAAGCCATCCTTCAACCAAACATGAGGAAGAATGGTCGAGCAGACGATGATATCCTGGGCTCTAACGCTGGAATGGACACCACCCGCCCCTTCTGCGGGAGCGGCTGGCAACGCCTTATCCAAACGTACGTGCTTAGCAAAGTTCCCCCGCAGCGGCGTTGCGCCACTTATCCCTTCTCCCTCGCCCACCGACTTATGGGTTCAACGTTGAGGAAAACACACTCCCCGCCCTCCCGCAAGCCAATCAGGCGGGGCACCACGAAAGCGTAACTACAGTTGGCAAAGGGAGACAGAGACAAGAGATTGGGGGGGGGGCGAGACAAGGAGGGCTTGGCGAATCAGGCGTAAGACATGAAGCGTATCTCGCGGCTGGTCGCGGAGTGGGTCCAAATGTTGATCATCTCGTACTCCTGGATGCACTCGCGCAACTGGTCCAGCGTGAAGCCGCGCGCCAATACCTGAAGAAGAAGAAGAAGAAGAAGGTGGAGGAGAAGGTGGAAACGACACGGTGAGTGGATAATTGCGTGGTGATGAAGACAGGTGTAGCGAGTCCTTGGCCAAGGTGTGTCCCGACCTGAGGAAGGATCTCGTCTTCTTTGACGATGAGCGACTGATGAGTCGAGGCCCAGTCGCGCACGAGCGAATAGATGGCCGACACCGGGTCGACGGCGTTGGTGCGGCCCTGGGTGGGCTCGTAGAGCGAGGCCTTGGACGAGTGCATGAGCCGCATGGCCTCGTCCACGTCCGCCTGCGATATCTCGTCGCTGAACCGAATGCGGGCCAGCGCCTGTCCGAGGCGCAGGATGCCCAGGAGTGTACGCGCCGTGGTGTACGTGTAACCGGCCGAGGCGGACGACCCCGACATACCGCCGCTATTGTGTGTGTGTGTGTGTCAGCCACGATGTTCAAATAATTAATTATAAATAAATAAATAAATAAAAATAAATAAAAAACGTAGAGAGAAGCGAACCTGGAGCGCATGTTGACGTAGGCGTCGGTGATGTAGGAGATGAGGTGGTCGGGCACGGCGGGGTCCACCTTACGCGCGAGCGAGATGTAGGCGCGCATGAACTCGGGCGTCTTCATGCCATCGCCGCCGGCGCCCGGATGCTTGCCGTGCTTGTGCACGTGGCACACGTGTCGCGCCAACTCCAAGTCGGCGTTGCGCGAGGGCCTATCGAGCACGAGGAACAGCAGATCGAATCGCGAGAGCAGCGCCGCTGGCAGGTTGATGTTCTCCTCTGTTTCAACCAAACCAAAACTCTCAGCACGTCTGCGTTTGCGTTTGCGTTTGCGTTTGCGTTTGCGTTTGCGTTTGCGTTTGCGTTTGCGTTTGCGTTTGCGTTTGCGTTTGCGTTTGCGTGGTTGAGCCCATACCTGGGGAGCGGTGGGGGTTGTAGCGACCGAACGCGGGGTTGGCAGCCGCCAGGATGGAGGTGCGGGCGTTCAGGCGCGTGGTGATGCCCGCCTTGGCAATCGACACTGTCTGCTGCTCCATGACCTCATGGATGGCCGTCCTTGAATGGAGATGAACAACCGGTGTGCGTGTGCGTGTGCGTGTGAGCGTCATCGGGATGTTGGGCGTCACGTGGGGAGGAGGCACCTGTCCGAGTCGTCCATCTTGTCAAACTCGTCGATGCAGCACACGCCCATGTCGGCCAGCACGAGCGCGCCGCCCTCGAGCACGAGCTCGCCAGAGATCGGGTCCTTGATCACGGCCGCCGTGAGACCCACGCCCGACGATCCCTTGCCTGCGCATCAAGGGAGAGGTCAGCCTCGCTCCCCCCCCCCTCTCTTTCGCTCTATCGCTGCAACGCACGAACCGGAAGTGTAGATGGCGCGTGGCGCGACGCGCGAGATGTGTTTGAGCAGCTGCGACTTGGCCACACCGGGGTCGCCCATGAGGCAGATGTTGATGTCGCCCCTGATCCGCATCCCCGCGCCCATGTCCTTTGTCACTCCGCCCACCATCAGCAGGAGCAGGGCCTTCTTGACATCCTGTGTGGCGGGGCAGGGCGTCAGAGAACGCGGTGCGGCCACAGCGAAGAGGGGAAGAGGGGAGAGAGGGAGGGGAGAGGCAACGCACGTCGTGGCCAAAGATTTCGGGGGCGAGCGACGAGGCCAGCGTGGCGTAGGCTCGAGGGCTCTCAGCCAAGGCCATGATCTCCCTGATCAAAGACTTGGAACTTGAGCGCCAATAAAATAAAACAAAAAAAACTCCAAAACAATTTATAAATAATGAAATAATGAAATAACAAAATAATAAAATAAAATAAAAGCTGACCTTTCCATCATGGGAGTGATCGAGTATTCGAGGTATGACTTCTTGTGCCGTTGGATGGCCATGGCGTCCATGAACGTCTCGGACAGCAGGGCGCCCGGGAGCATGGCCTTGAAGCCTGCGCAGACCAACGGAAGGAAAAGGGAGGGGGGGGGAGCGTCAGGGCCACGCGTGGGCGGGGCCGCCCGAGTCGGGCAATGGGCGGAACGGAGGGCGCACCCGAAGCGGGGGTGGGGAGGAAGATGCCCCACAGCGTAACGATGTCGCCAGGCCCGCACTTTCGCGACGCCTCTCCTCGCGCGTGGACGATGAGACTGGTGGGCACGTGGCCCATGGGCACCTCCTCGGCGATCTGTTGTTGGACCGGGAGAGGTCGCGCGGGAGGAGAGATCCCTCGCTCAGCGCTGCGCACGCAGTCGACTCATCGGTGGCGTGGGCGTGTGAGACGCACCTCCTGGACTCGCACTTCCTGAAACTTGGTGAACTTGGACGCGCGCATGTGCGGGTGCAGCCGGCCCTTGGTCTGCTTCTTCTGGCACTCGACCGAAGGACACTGAATGATGGGCATGAACGTCTTGCCGAGCACCTCCTGTTGTTGTTGTTGCACGACACCACGGGAACGATCGAGACAGCGTTGGCGCGAGTCGTAGCGCGACGGGGAGAAAACGGGGTGAACGGTTGAGTCGGGGGGGGGAGGTCGACCTGGTAGATGGCGGTCTCGCAGTCCGAGCACGTGTAGGCCGCGACGATCATCAGCGGCTTCACCTCGGTCGTGCGGGTCACCATGCCTCGGATGCGCACCAGGCTGCCGATGTGCCGAGCGCCCACCTTGCGCAGCGGGACCACATTGGTGTCGGATGACCCGAGGATGCGTGCCTCGCTGGAAATCGTTGTGGCCAACGATTGATGCGTGAGCGCGTGTTGTGGTGTGTGTGTGTGTGTGTGTGTGTGTGTGTGTGTGTGTGTGTGTGTGTGTGTGTGTGTGAGGATCGGGTGAACACGCACTAGTTTCGTGTGAGAGACTTGGGTAGGGCTGCAGGTTGAGCCGAAGCGCCGTCCTGGGCTCCGCTGGAGAGGTTCTCGCGGCCCACGTCGGTGCGCACCATGTTGGTGCCGGGAATGCGGACACCGTGCAGCTGGTGATCGCGTACGATGGCCTCCACGTCTCTCGTCGATACGTCTAGTAGCAGCCCAATGTAAGCTTGGCGAAAGGAGAAAAGGGAAAGATTGCTGAGGGCAGAGCTCTGGAAGGGGAGATGTACCGGCGCCGAGTTGTGGCAGAGGCAGAGCGTTGAGCATCTCGTCGACGGCTTCTTGCAGTAGTTTCACGTACCGCAAGCAATTTCGCTCGACATTGCGGATGAATTGTTCCCATTCGTCGGCCTTCTCGGCATCAACTCGCAACGCGACATACTGACCAAAAGGTAATCAAATAAATAACCTGCGCCATCAAGACAGGATGGCTGAGGGGCACGTACGTTCTTCAAATCGTCAACTTCGATGACAATTTCCTTGGCTCGCCGCCGTCTGATCTCTCGTATCTTGTCAGCATACTTATCGCCTTCCTCTCCGCTATTAAAGTTACTCAGAAATTCTATCCATTTCTGAATCTCTGATGGGTAGGACGGCAGAGCGGTGACCCGTGTGTTTACCCGTCCGCGCTGTCCAATCTTCTTTGGTTGCATCCTCTATCCCTCCACAACACAAAAACAAATACCGGTAATGCTAGCTGCTCCTCCAATGTTTCATCAAGAATGCCCAATCTCGAGTGTTTGCGACTTGGGTTGGCCTTTCCCGCCAAAAATCTGGCGCCATAATAAATCATTTAAAAAACAACTTTTTCCTCGCTCTTTTTCCTGGCCCAGCAACTTGTTTGTTGCGCTCTGCTCTGAAACAACGATCAGAAAAACAAAGAACAGCACTGATCGTTGCGCCCTCAAGTGTTCTCATTTCATTTTTTTTAAGCCTCGCCTTTGTATAGCCAAATATGGTACCTTCTTCATGATGCGCCAATTTTCGATCGTTCTTCTGACTGTGCTCTCTATTGCTCAGGGAAACGAGAGTGATTCCAACCTGGAATTTCTGATCTCGGCCGGTCTCCCTCGTGGTGGGGCCATTGAGTGTCTACGCGTACGTGCCATTTATAATTATTTTTCTTTTTTTCGCTAATCGTGTGTCGGGCCTGCGCACGTAGAGGGCAGATGGCGACATTGCACGTGCGATCGAAGAGTGGACAAAGATTCAAGGGTCGTGGAAGGAGCCAACTGCGAGCAAGCCACCAACGCCAGCTAATCCGCCAGCTGGCAGTGCTGCTAATCCACACACCATTCCTGGACTCACGCCTGACCTCCTCGCAAGCGCCTTGCAGCAAGCCACCAGCACACCGCTGGCTGCGTATGTGCCCTCCCAACATCACAATGCTCCAGTCAACGAGACAAAAGTTGAACAGCCTTTTCACTGTTACGAGTTTGATTTCATGTAGTGGCAAGGGCAATGACGTGGACCCTGAGCTTGCCAAGGCACTTGCTCTCAGCAAGCAGGATTTCAGCGGCGCTGAGCCTTTGAGTGCGCCTTCCCTCTCTTCTACAATGCTCGAGCTGTAGCGGTCCCCGCTTGTGGCGCGTGCACTCACGCCCAGGGTCGTGGGAGGACAGGCAAGGAAGACCGCGAAATGCAGCTCGCCATGGAGGCCAGCCTGAAGAGCGCCAACCAAATGGACGTGGACCAAACGGGCTTTGGCCTCTCTCCAGATGAAATGTACGTTAGACGGTGTCGTGCGTGCGTGCGTGCGTGCGTGTGTGTGCTAGCGCATGGAGCTGTGCTCATCCATCGACTGGCCGCAGGCAAATCCAGCAAGCCGTCGAGCGTTCGCTGTTGGAGAGCGGAGTCGGATCCGACGCGATGAGCCTCGTGTCCAATAACCCCAACCATCGCAAGCGCGAGGAGGGACTGCCCGTTGGTCTGCGCAACGTCGGCAACACGTGCTACTTCAACTCGCTCCTGCAGACCTACTTTTACATTCCGAGCTTGCGGCAAGCCATCCTGTCATTCCCCGCGGACGAGGCCGCGAAGAAGACCGAGAAGGCTGCCACGGTCGACTGTACGTGCGCCCACGCTCATGCGCAACCTGCACATCTCCGTCAGCCGCCCAAGTCCTGATCAATTCTCTCTCTCTCTCTCTCTCCTCTCTCTCCAATCATTCACGGCCCAGTCATGAAGGAGCTGCAGCGGATCTTTGCCTACTTCCTGTTCACGAACCAGAAGTGGGTCGACCCTTCGGCGCTTCTCAAGAAGATCCTAGACCGCAACGGCACCCCTGTAAATATTGGAAATCAAGAGGACGTCAGCGGTGCGCACACCTCCCTCCCCTTGCTCAACCACACATCGGAGCACGTGCTCATCGTAGGCGACTCAAACTCAAACTCCAGAGTTCAACGAGCTGTTTCTGGAAAGAATCGCCGAGGGGTTGGACCTCACCTCCAAGCTCACCGACTCGAAGAACAACTCTGAAATGATCAAGAAGTATGTCTACTCCTCCGCACGACCCCGCAATCTTGACCAGCTTTGCTCATACGTGTTTTTCACTCGTTGTTTAACGCTACGCCAGCATGTTCCAAGGCCTAGCGGTGGAGTACCTGAACGCAAGCGAAGCCGACGGTTCGCCCGTCGAGACGACCCAAGATGGCGTCGTTGTGGCACACCTGGTACCGTTAAACACGGCCTTTAATTATTCATTCTTAATTAATATTAATATTATTATTATTATTATTATTTTGGAATAGAAATATCAAGTCTTATTATAGCGCATTAACACTTGAGTCCTTCTCAATGCGCGTTCAGATTCTGCCGGTGGTGGAGGAGGAAAAGGATCTTTACGAGGCGCTCGACAGCTACATGGTGGACAGCGTGGACTACACCACCGAGAAAGGTCACAAAACCACAGCCGAGCAGTCCAGGTGGTTCAAGAAGCTGCCTCCCGTGCTCATGCTCCAGCAAAACGTTCGCCCCTCCGTTACTCTCGGTCGCGTCGCTGCACGTTGAGACTCTGACACCTACACGTTGTGTGGAACGACGCGTTGCAGCGCGTCAAGTTCGATGTGGCGAGCGGCTCGTACAGGAAGCTCAATACGCCGCTGCGCTTCGACTCGGAGGTCTTCATGGATCGGTATTTCCTCGACCAGCGAGAGCAGACCACCCAGGTGCGGAGGGTCGTGAACCAGTGGCGGGCCGACCTGAACGTGCTGGACAAGAACATCAAGGCCATCACCAACTTCAAGGTGCGCGCGGGGCTCGCCTGCAACGCGTTGCCGCTTTTGTTCCGCACAAGCCTTGCTGACCGTTGGTTTCCTGGCGGCAGGGCCGTTCGCATGGGCTGCCCGAGGCCCTCCAGAGCGCGGTGGAGTACCTGAGCGACAAGGAGAACGCAGGCGAGGCCGGCCTCGCCGCCTCCATCCAACTGCTCAGCGGCTTCTACAAGGTCGAAACGGAAAAGCTCAAGCGTACGTTTGGCTTCGAAACGCGTCTTTGGGCTATCGCCTCGACGAGCTTCGTGATCATGCGTCTCACACGCTTCGCTCTGTAACAGAGCTGCAGGACGAGGCGCAGGTGTACCGCACCAAGATCGCGGGAGCGTACGACCAGTTCCCTCGCAAGGCCTCCTATTCGCTCTTTGCCGTGTGGATCCATGCTGGCGTCGCTGGCAGCGGCCACTACTGGGCCTACATCCGTGCCGGCAAGAGAAAGCGACCCACTACCGCCACCTCGGCCCAGACCGACGATTGTACGCCCACCTCTCATTTATTATTATTATTATTATTATTAGAGGTTTTTTCTTAAATTAATTGATTTAAAATCCCGTGATCTCTCACGATCATCGCTGAACGTTCGAATGGATTGCAGCCAAGGCGAAGGACAAGGAGCCCATGCAAGAGGGCACGGCCGATACGGAGCCCGCCGAGGGAGCTGCGGCGACCAAGGAGCTCGAAATGACGGACAAGGAGGAAGAGAAGGAATGGCTCAAGTTCAACGATATCCTGGTCACCGAAGTGCGTAGCAACACTCATTCGTAGTTGCTGTTTTCTCCACTCAAGAACGTATGCCCATTATTTCTGTTCTTTTGCTCTTTTTTTTTTTTTTTTTTTTTGCGTTTCTAGGCCGACGCTGCAACGGTGTTTGCCGATGCCATCGGTGGATCGGGCACCGCTACGGGCTACTTCCTCATCTACGTGGAGACGGACACCTTGAAGGCCATTCAGGAGGCCTTCCTGCCCGATGCCGAGACCGACGGCCAGTACCTCAGCACCAAGACCATCAAGGCACATATCGCCCGCCACCGTTGCCCGTGGTTGCTGTGTACACGGCGTGGCGGGCGCTGACAGATGCGGCGCGGCGTTGCGTGCAGGATGAGATCGAGGCCGACAACGTCAAGTTCCTGGAGACGTTGGAGAAGTACAACAAGAGCGCGTCCGAGGACAAGGTGACCCAGTTCAAGAACACCTACGAGAACAAGATGGCCGAAGCCAAGCAGTACACGGACGACGCCATCTACACCGCCAGCGTGAAGGACCTCAGGATCAAGAGGTTTGCACTGGCCACTCCCCTCTCCCACTCCTCAACCGTGCTCCTCGCCGAGCACTTGGCTCGTGCTTCGACCAACCCACCTGCCGCCTCGATCGCGGTTCATGTTCGCGCAGCTTCTACGCGTTCTTGACGGCCATCGGCATGGAGGACGTGGCCAGAAACGAGGTCATCAAGGACGTCTACGTGCAGACCTTTGAGAAGGGACTCGAGGTACTGGCTTCTCTCCCCCCTCCAATTCGCTCGTAGCGCACGTTCTTGGTGCTAACAAGGCGTGCTCTCTCTCTCTCTCTTGGTGTGTGTTGTCCACAATAATAGAAAGACATGGACTCGAGCTACTACAAGAAGGTGTCGGATCTCGTGGGCGAGGACAACATCCAGCTGGCGATCGCGAGCGTCTTTGACAACACCGTACGGCCCTCCAGCCACCGCCACGCCAACACAACAAACAACAACAACACGGCGCGTTGGGTCTCGAGCTGTTGGAGGGTTTTGCTAATCGCGCGTGGCCGAAACAGACGGATGCGCTGAGGAAGGAGTTCCAGGAGTTCAGGAAGACTGCGCAGCTCTACACGGCCGGGCTCAACTTCTTCCTCGACCGCAGGCACGACCAGGCCATGAACGCCTTCAAGCTGGCGCTGGTCGCCGACAATCAAGTGCAGCGCATGGAAGTCAAGCGGGCGAACCAGATCATGTGCACCATCCGGTTCTGCCTTCATGTACGCCGCCACCTCCCCGCCTGCGACTTGGGCGTTCGCGCACGCGCTCACTCCCCCCCCACCCCCGCTCGCTCGACCCGCGCAGAGAATGGCCGAGGAGGCCAAGCAGAAGCTCGAGTCGGGCAATTACGTGGACGCCCTGCCCCTGCTGAACCGGTCCACCCTGTACGCCGTCCAGCTGCTCGACAGGGCCGACCCCTTCTTCGTCCAGCTCAAGGGCGAGATCACCGGCTGGTACAACACCCGCGCCTTCCCCATCACCGACGAAGGTATCGCCCCCCCCCCCGGTCTGGTGGCACGCGCGCGCGTTGGCTCACGTCGCGTTTGTCGTGCGAAGGCTACAATCGACTGAACCAGGCCGTGGGCACGCTGCTGGCGCCGGCCTTTGCGGTGAAGCAATTGGACCCGACGCCGGTCAGCCTGCCCGAGTACGGCCGCGGCGAGACCGAGAAGTGGGAGGGCGTCGCGCGGCGACAGCACGAGCACCTCACCGCGCTCCAGGAGCAGGCGCCCCACCTGTGGCTCGCCCACATGCCCATCCCGCCCGAACGGCCTCCCTCCTCCGCCGACCAGCCGGCCGCCACCACCGCGTCGACGGCCGACGCGACCTCATCGACCCAGTCGCACTACATCGCCTGATGGAGAGACTCCTCCTCCTCCCTTCCATCATGAGGCCTCTTGTCGTGTACTTGCTGAATATAATAATAATAATCTGTTCTTTCAATCCTGTTTTTATTTATTATTTATGGTACTTATTTATTATTTATGTGTTTACGGGTCGAGGTTTCGCCAGTTTTGGCGTTTCATAGTAATTTCTGGGCATTTTCGGTTGCATTGGCGCTGATTTCCTTGGCAACTTCCCACGAGCGGAAGCACTGGTTCCTGGTTCTCATCATTGGCCGCCGTACGCGACTGGTCGACCGCCAGCAGCCGACGCGTGGCTCGAATCCTGCCCGAGTTTCCCTTCACTCAAGTATAAATACCACCGCTCGTTTCCTGTACACAAACTACTACATCAACCACTACTACCACTACCACTACCACTACAACCACAACCACAACCACAACCACTTCACCATTATGTCCACGTTGTTTGGCTTCACGGACCCGTTCGCCGACCTGCTCGACATGCAGAGGCAGATGGACCTGCTCATGGACACCTTCGCCACCACGACTCGACCCGAGCTGCCCCTCCTGACCGGCGCTGGCGGCCGCGCCCTGACGACCACGGCGCCCACGTGGGGCGTGCCCACCCGGGGAGGAGTCACGAAGGCGAGGAAGATGGCGTGGCGGCCTCGCCTCGACGTGTGCGAGACCGAGAGGGCGCTGGTCGTGCACGCCGAGCTGCCCGGGTGCAACAAGGAGGACATCAAGCTGAGCGTGGTGGACAACCGGCTCGTGCTCGAGGGCCGCAAGCTCACCCACGCGAGGCAGGAGGGCGAGAACTGGGTGCGCAAGGAGCGCTTCAAGGGCACGTTCCACCGCACGCTGCCGCTGCCGGCGGGCGTCGACGTGGGCCAGGTCCAGGCCAACTACGAGAACGGCGTGCTGGAGGTCATCGTGCCCAAGCCCGAGTCGACGACCGGCAAGAAGATGACCATCAACATCAAGAGCGCCGAGCCGGGCGCCAAGCCCGAGCTGCTACAGCCTGCCCAGAAGAAGGAGGAGGAGAAGGAGGAGCAGCCGCGGGAGAAGCTCGAAGAGACTCTGCAAGCGCAGCAGAGGCCCGAGGAGAAGGTCGAGAAGGAGAAGGAGAAGCTGGAACAGGCCGGGGAACAGCAAGTGCAGCCGAAGCCCCAGGAGACGTTCCAGAAGGAGGAGGTGAAGGAGCAGCCGCGGGAGGAGGTGAAGGAGACGCAGCAGCAAGTGGAGCAGAGGCCCGAGGAGAAGGTCCAGAAGGAGGAGGCGAAGGAGCAGCCTCAGGAGAAGCTGGAGGAGACGCAACAGAAGCCCGAGGAGAAAGTCCAGAAGGAGGAGACGTCGCTAATTCAGGAGAAGAAGGAGCAGCTGCAGGAGTTCCAGAAGACCCAGGAGCAGCAGGGGACTACCCCGGGTGAGAGCACGGTCTTCATCGGAGGCCAGAGCGCAGAACAGAGGGTCTGAAATGACGTCGCGCGTGTAGGAGACAGAGATGTAGGAGACAGAATAAACATGTTGTAAATAGAGGGATAAAGAACACCTGCCCACTGCGACGGTAGTCTTGCTTTGGCGAGCCTCAAGTTGTCAATCTTTTCTCTATTTGGCTACGCATCGCTTCAAGCAGCCACACTCCAAGCGCCACCGTTTCTGATTTTTATTGTCTTCTGGTGAAGCAGATCAAAGGAGGCGGGCAGGCGTAACGGTAGCGTTACACATCTGGATAGCAGCGCAAGCTTGCTGGGGCGAAGCTCCGCTAACGATGGCCTTGAGGAAGATCGGGACCTGCTGAGTCACCGCCTGGACGCACACAGTCTTCGTGGGCTCGGGGAGCATCTGGCACAGGACCATCAGGGCCATCTCAAGCTCTTCCACGGTTATGTTCTGCTGGAACAAGTTCTGGACAGCCACGGCGACCTTCTCGCAGGCCTCGCACATGTTGGGGTCATCCGAGACAGGCCTTGCCAGGCTGTTGGCGGTGAGGGCCAACACAACCGCCACGCAGATCGTCAACCAGGTCACTACGTTCATCTCGTTGGTGTAGGGGCGAGTAGGTGGTCTAAAAAAGAGGAAGCTCCACGAACTACCTTTACTGTTTTCGGGCAGTTTGACCGCCAGAAGAAAAGAAGAATATAGAAAACGTCTGAAAAAAGCTGAAGAACATTCACTCCCTTCTTCACCACTGTCGACATTCCCCCGCCAACATGCCCTCTACCAACAAGCCAGCATCAACACCTCCCTTCCTCCTAAAAAAGAACACCACTCATTCCCCCACTCCCTCAGCACACCAGCTCACCTGACCCTCCCCCACTGTGACTTTTACCACTCTGGCATTGTAACATAGTTGTATGACAATATTTAATGATAAAATTAATAATAAAAATGATGATAATGATAATGATAATGATAAGCTGAAGAACAGAAACAATCTTTCTGGCCTTCAAAGACTGAAGCTTGTGATTTTTATATAAGATCTATTCTGTTGATCTATGGCCAATATCACCATCTCAGCATCCTTTTGGCTTGTGCTTTCTTCTGGGAATGTTATACACCTGTTGGGAGCAGGTTCAATGTCTTGTATTGTGCTGAAACTTGAGTTGTTACTTTCTGTTCAAAGCCAGTCCAGGCATACACCTGTATCAAGATAGCCACATATACCTGCACAGGATGTGGCACAGGCACTGGAACCCCTGTACTAACAAAAAGCTGTTCAGTAAAGGGGAATACCATTCACTGCTGTCAACCAGCAGGCGGAAGGACGCAACTCCGAGGAGAAGGCGAGGTCTTGTTTTCATTGCAGTTTCCGCCAGGCTGACGTGTGCTCGTCACTTGGGGGGCAACGACCTCCGATTGGGAGTCTTGACGCCCCATCTTGCCTGCTGCCGCCGTCACCGTGGCAGGAGTAAGCGCAGAGAGAGTTTAGGTACGTAACTGCGATGGAACAGGCTGAAGGGGAGAGTATGTTGGACTGCAATGACTACGCATGGAGCGGAGAAGACGGCTCCGGAGACGGTTGCGGCGGGGAAGGAGAGTTGTTAAGCCTTGAGGGGAGCTTTCCGCGACGCGAGCTCGACCTGCTGGCCCTGCCGGACGAGTTGCTTGTCCGGGTGCTGGCCTCCCTCTCGAGTCTGGCGGACGCCTCCAACGCCTTTGCGGCCTGCCACCGGCTCTACTCCATTTACCTCGACGACCATTACTGGCGGTGCTTTGTCTCCCTATTTATTTTCGAATCTATATAATTGTTGCTCTCTTATTGATTTTAATCTAGCCTATTTGCTAAATGTTTTTTGTCCCCTTTTGTTTAAATTGCTTTTATTAATTTATTCCTTTTCCCGGGCACAGCGCCGTCGTGAAGGGCCGATGGGGCGTACGCGGCCGCGGGCTGCGGCAGTCAGCGGGCATCGACGTCCCGTGGCGCTGCTTCGTCAAGGAGAAGCTCGCCCTCTTTCGCGAAGGTCTGCGTTAACTTCTCTCCATTTTCTCTTATCACTTCACTCCCCTCAACTCCCCCACCACGCATGCGCAGGAGCGATCGAGTGGACCTCCAAGCCCAAGATCGGGGTTGCCCCCACGTCGCGCTACACCCACACCGGCACAACGGTGGGACGGAAGATCTACTACATCGGCGGCCAGGCGTCGGCCGACACGCCCCGCCTCAGCGAGATCCTGACCTATGACGTCGGTTCGTGTTGTGTGTGCGCGTGTGTGTGCGCGTGCGTGTTTGTGGTGGTAAAGCCATGAAAATGATAACCGATGATCATGTGGGGGTCGCAGACAGCGGACAGTTCGAGGCGGTGGTGCCGGTGAGTGGGGAGGTGCCCAACTTTGCGCGGCACTCGGCGGTGGCGATCGGCAGCAAGATTTGGGTGTTTGGCGGATACGACGGCGTCGGCGCCTTCTTCGGCCTTGCCGTGTTCGACACCGGTACCGGAAACCCCCCCCCCACATGCCCCCCCTCCCCCCACGCGCATTGCTCACGAGTCGCGTCGGCGTGTGTACGTGTGCGTGTGTGTGTAGAGGCGCTGACGTGGACCTATCCCAAGGTCCACGGCGAGGAACCGCCGTCTCGGTCCAACCACACAGCCGCTGCAGTCGGCAACAAAATGTATGTGACATCGCGTCGACCGCGTGGCCGCCCGTTGTTTCGGAGGCCCAGTGGCTCCTGCTGACGATTGGGTGGGACAGGTACGTGTTTGGTGGGTCGGGCAGCATCATGGGCACCTACACCATCCTCGGCGATTTCTACGAGCTGGACGTACGTGCTTCTTCTTCCTCCTCCTCCTCCTCCGTGATGGTGGTGGCTGAGGCCTCAATGGTCTCCGTAACCAGACCGAGATGTTGACCTGGACGCGTCTGGACACGCGAATCAAGTCCCCCTCTCCTCGCGTGGGGCATCGCATGGTATCTCTCGGCAACAGGTGCCCTCCTCACCTCCTCATGCGGAGCTCTGCGTCGTTCGTGTTCGCAACTTGTCGCCTTGTTCTTGCGTCGTTCGTGTTCGCAACTTGTCGCCTTGTTCTTGTGCGAGCGCTCACTTGGCTGTATGGCAGAGTGTTTCTATTCGGCGGTGGCGTGTGGTCTGCCGAGGAGGGCTGGCACACCAAATTCAACGAGCTCTGCATCTTCGACGCCCGTACGTCTCAACCCCCCCCCCCTCCCTCTCCCGCTCACATCCAAGACTTGGAGTTCTCTTTGGCCAACCCAAGTGCACCTCACGTTCTACGGCGAACAGGCGCCCGGCAATGGATGCATCTCCCCACGACGCCCCAGAGCCCCGCGGTGTGCTCGTATCCGTTCGTCTTCATCGCGGGCTGCCACCTCTGCGTATTTGGGGGCCAGAGCCTGACCGACGTGGCCGTCACCAATGAGTTGTACATGCTAGACACGAGTACCAACTCCCTCCACCACCACCCCCTCTCCCAAGCACATGCCCGCTGACTCTTGCTCTTGCTCTTACGCAGTCAGCTTGACTTGGACCAAGGCGGAGAAGCCCCAAGTAAAGGGGGCCTTCCCTGGCCCGAGGGACATGGGCGTCGCGAATGTGGTCGACAACAAATGTCTGCTGTACGGCGGGTACGCGTCTCTCTGTGCTCGTGGACTTTGCGTGCACTGTGATGGCTGACCGGAACAAATCCAAAGGTACAGCGGCGGTTCGCTCTACTCGGCGGTGGATTTCTGGGAGCTCAAGTTCGACAACGTGGCCTTCGCCAAGCACCTCGAGCCGTCGAGCGCACACATTTAGCCGCTTGTCTCCTACGCGGCCTCAGATGACATCCTGCGGATCTGAAAATCAGTAATTATGTTCATAAATGTTCAAGGTGTATGCAACATCGTCAGACTGCCTTAGACTACAAAAGGAAGTTCATCAAAGTTTGGTCTAGTTCTAGTTCCTTGAGCCAATGGAGTTGTGGTTGTGTTCTGGGGTGAGATCGCACCTGACCGCCAAGATGTGTGAAATTCAACAGCAAACTTAAACAGAACAGACGGGATATCCCCAACCCGGAGTTGAGGATAAAAACACAAACACCGAACCGACACTCTACAAACAAACTACTCTTACCATCAGCCCACACAGGCACAACAGCAACACCACAACAGCAACTTTAAAGTTCATCCACCAAAGGTACTGCTTACTCTTTGCCTCTGGCGCCCTCTTTCCCAGATTCTCACCGTTGGTTGCACCCCCGTGGCACAGCAGCCAAACCATGCACATCCCCATCGTGAGCCCCGTCCTCCGCGGAGTGACCCACGCCGTCGTCCGCGTCGTGACCCTCCCCGCGCGACTCTTTGGCGGCCGAAGGCGACGAGTCGGCTACTAAGCAGAACCAAAGAACGACCAGCACACACGCAAAAGAAAATGAATAAAAAATATTAATCGACGAAACGCTGCTTGGGCAAGTAGAAGATGGTGGGTGGGTTGAAGCTTTCTCTTCAAGTGGTCGCGGATGATACCAGTCGATGCAGAGGAAGAGGAATGGTAAAGAGGCGAGATGAGTAGAGAATAGAGAAAGGGCGCGAGTAGGAATAGATGTCAGAGCTTAGGAAGGAGTTGCCGAGAGTTAGAGGGAAGGAGCGTGGACATGAGCGGGAAGGTCGGTGCGTCAAAGACGCGTCTCGATTATCTTCTGGACCCTGGCGTGAACCTCCTGGGGCTTCCTCTTGGCGTCGAGCTTCTCGAGGATCCCCTGCTTCTTGTAGTACGCGGCCACAGGCACGGTGTCCTTGTGGAAGCTGGCGAGACGCCTCTTGATAGTCTCAGGGTTGTCATCGCTGCGCTGGATCAGGGGCTCACCGGTGACCTGAGAGTGTACACACATAACACATGTTAGCGCGTTGAGCTCTCAAGAAGACCTCGCACACTGAGCTGCCAGCAAGAAAGGACACAGGAAGGAAAGCGTACATCGTCCTTGCCGGCGACCTTGGGGGGCGCATACTTGATGTGGTAAGATCGGCCAGAGGCGGGGTGCACATACCTGCCGCCGAGACGGTCGAGCACGATCTCGTCGTCGATCTCGAACTCAAGCGCGGCAGTGAGCTTGGCGTTGCTGTTCGCAAGCATCTCATCCAGCTGTGCAGATGATATTCAAGGATGTGATGAGTAATTGCATTATTGTAGAAGGATTAATAATTAATAATAAATGGCTCTGTGGGTACCTTCTCAGCCTGGACAACAGTGCGAGGGAAACCATCGAGGATGAAGCCATCCTTGCACTCGGGCTTGGTGAGGTTGTCCTTGATGAGATTGACCATGATCTCATCAGAAACGAGCTTGCCGGCGGCCATGACCTCCTTGGCCTGCCTGCCGATCTCGTTGCCCTCGGCCACGGCGGCGCGGAGCATATCACCGGTCGAAAGATGGCACACGGTGTGTTGCTTCTTCAGAAGATCGGCCTGCGTGCCCTTACCGCTGCCGGGAGGGCCCAAGAAGACAAAGCGAAGGGGCTTGGAGGACTGCATTGGCGACTGATCTGATCAACTGAATGGCAGGCAAAAAATACGCAGGTTAACACGGCACGGCCAAGCCGAGCATAGATCCACAGGATGGACTGGGCAACCAACATGAACCCCACATGCAATGGCGCACAAAATTTGGCACGATTTTGAATGCAGTGGAAAGATTTCAGTGGAAAACAAATCACTAGGCTTTAATTGAGAAGCGATTCAGCGGCAGCGGCAAGGATGAAAGAAAGAGTGGGGGCGCATACGAGAAGATGGATGGCTCAACAAGGGCACAAAGAAGAAGAAAAAGCGCTGGAGGGAAAAACTACACTCCGGGCATGTCCTGTCGACGTCGACTTGCTTGGGACTGCGACCACTGACCGACCAGGTTTAGTGTATTCTCGACTAACAATGGTCATTTGGACATGAAGCGGACGGTGTTGTCGTGCGACTTGAAGTGCATCAGCTTCGACTGTGGGACACCATCGCCGTACACGAACAGCTGGCCGTTGCTGAATCAGCACAAGCTCCACAGGGAAAGGGAATGAGCGCTCTGTATGCAAAGGCGGGCTCACCTGGCCATTGACCTCCTTGGAGTAGCCGCTCGAAAGTCCAGAAGCGGACATGATGATGTCTGCTCGGTGCTCGAGCGCCCGTATCAGGTTCTGGTCGTCCTCCACGTCGCCGTGCACGAGCACTACCAAGCTTGCTCGGTTCTGCGATACAGGCGCAACCACACATTAGACAGTGGTGTGCGGGAGAGAGAGGCACTACCTCGGTACGTCGGACGAGCGCCTGGAGGTAGTGGATGAGGTCGAGCGCAAGGGTGGGTCGTTGGCAGGTCTCGAGCAGCACGCTGAGATTATCGATAACGATGCACACCTCGTCCATCGCTTCGCTGGCCTCTACGAATGTTTTGACCTTGTGGTAGAGCGTCTTGAAGGCGGCAGCTTCGTCCTCGCCCAGGCTCCAGGTGTCCAACCCGGGTGTTGCAGCCTGTGGCGCTGCTGAAGACGAGGCAGACCAGTGGTAAGGTGTTGAAAGGGCGTTGATATGCATGAACTGCTGTTTCGTCTGTGCCGTCTTCAAGTTGCACGCCTGTCGCACAAATCAATGGGTAAATAACAATAAATAAATGAGAGTGAAGATCGGGAGGGCACCAGCTTGCGCCCAACACCCGAGTAGTGGAAAAAGCTCTGTTCCAAACCCACCAGAAGGGCCCGCTTGTCCGCCTTCAGGTACCCAAACAGGAAGTGCGGCAGCAGCACTGCGCCATCCGCCTCAAGTGTGTCCCGAATGAGTATGAACTTGCCCGTGGGGAAGTGCGGCTCTGGCCAGTTCAAGATCGTGCTCAGCTCTCGATACATCTTTTTTGATTAGATTTTTTTCAGTTTCTTGATGAATAAGTACTTATATTTTCTTTCCCTGTTTTTGCGCTGTGGCGTGCTTGTTGCTGTTCTCGCTTCCAGGGCGAGGCTGTGCCTGGCCGTGCTCCGCTGGTATCTGGCTGAGGTGGCGTTGGGCGATGGCGTCGGGTTCCACCCGTGCTCGCTTCATCTTGTCGGCCAGCCGTCGCGCTCGCGCCATGTCGTTCCGCTCGATGCAGAAGCCGAGCACGGAGCTGAACGACTTGGCTGTGGGCCTCAACAGGCTGTGCTCATTGACTTCGGTGGCATTTTCGTTGGCGTTGGAGATCCGCATCATGTCGTCCAGCACTCGCTCGGCCTTCTCGAGCTGGTTGTTGCGCGCGAGGGCCTCAATGAGCGAGTTGTAGTTGTTGGTGTCAGGCCGCAGATTCGTGGACATGGCTGCAAAGTGGGCCTGCGCCTCCTCGGGCCGACCGGCAAGCCCGGCAGCGTCGATAAGGAGGGAGAAAGTCGTGTGGTCGGGCCGCACGCCCTCCCTCTTCATCAGCTCGAAAACCTGCAACGCCTGTGTTTGCCATCGAGTGAGCCCTCGGCTTCACGCACGCACGCACGCACGCAAAAGTGATGCACCTTGGCATAGCCTGTCTCCCGCATGGCACCGTATATGAACACCTGTGGAAGCGATCAGCAATCGCAAACTACAACGCAACGGACTGGCGGGAGAGGTACATTGTAGATGGATACGTCGGGCTTGAGGTTGTGCTTTTGCATGTCCACCAGCACCCGTCCAGCCTAAACAGCAAGTTATGCTCGCTGTCAATATACGGTGGTGGTGGCGGCGGCGGCGTGGATACCCGGTTGGCGCGGCCGGCCTTGGCGAATGTGTCGATGAGCACGCGGTAGCTTTTCAGGCTCACCAGCTCTGGCGAGTGGCTGCGCATCATGCCTAGCATGCTCAGGCCCTTTTCCACGTTGTCCGCCTTGGCGCACACGCGCAGTAACGCGTGCCACACATTCTCGTTGGCTTCCACCTTCTTTTCCGCAAGCGCTTTTGCCACCTTGAGCGTTACGTGTGAGTGTGTCATGCCAACTTGGCAGCTTACGGCATGGGGAAAACGTACGGCAAAGGCCTGGTCGAGGGTCATGTTGTCCGTAAAGCTGTTGATGAGGTCACCCAGTGTACTGGCATCGGGGACCATGTTGCGTTCCTTCATGGCCTTGATCACCTGCTCCATCTCCGACAGTTGCTGATTGCGCGCTAGTCCCGACAGCATGCCCCCGTAGGTGATCATCGATGCCTCCAGCCCCAACGCCTCCATTTCCTGCCGACAAAAAATTATTATTTTCGTACATGTTATTTATTCCAAGGACGTATGCACATGCTGGATTAATAATAAAACATCAAAAAAAAAAAAAAAAAAAAGTAACCGCGTACCTCTTTGAGCTGTTGTGCCATTTGATGATCTCCCACTTGAGAAAAACCGGCGATGAGCGCCGAGTAGACCTTGGCGTCTGGCGCTACGCCGGTTCCCTGCATGTCTCGGAAAGTCTGATAGGCGTCCTCCACGCGCCCCGCCTTACAGCTGTTGTTGATGATCTCTGTGTATGTCCTCACATCCGGTTGTATTCCCTGTTGTTCGTGGTGTTGTTCGTGAGCCCTCCTGTCCCATTCAATGAAAGCCCAGGGCAGGATTGATGGGGCGGTACCTCGGCTTTCATGACTTCCAGCATGTTGTGCACCTTGTCCATGCGTCCAGCGCGTGCATAGGCCATGATAATCGAATTGTAGCTGCTGAGGTTGGGCGTCATGCCCAAGCGCTTTATCTCGTTGAAGAAGTACTGGGCCTTGCCCACCTGCCCGGCTCGGCCCAGCGCGCTCACCAGCGCGCTCAGCACAAATACGTCTGGCACCTGCAAGTCAAAGACAGGGAGAGTAGAACAGAGGGATTGCCAGACACGTGAGCGCAAGGGTGAGCATGGCGCTGGCCAGGCTGCTGTACGTGGCCCTGCTGGGTCATGCGGGTCATGAGTTCGAGTGCGGCGTCGGTGCGCTGGAGCTTGCCCAGGAGAGCGATGAGGGCACTGCATATGAACGGGTGACACTGGTCGGCGCGACTGAGTATCTGCATCAAGGTGTCCAGGGCCTCACGCACGTCTGTGTTGTGTGACATCAGCAGACCGAACTTAATAAGCCAGCAAGCGTGATGAGTGGCTACCCTTGCCCTGATCGTGCAGGCTTTGCAGGCGTCGCAAGATCGACGCCACTGCGGGCATCGATGGTGGCTGGTCGCCCAGCGCTCGCACTTCTCCAAGCAGGTCCTCCACCGAACCTGTCCCAAATAATTATATTAATATTAAATAAAAAATACTTTAAAAAGTTGGCGGTACCAGCCCAAACGGGACGTGGAGGTTTGGCTGTTGGGGGCGGCACTCCACCGGAAGCCTCCGTCGAGGCGGCCACCGACCTGCTTGTGGTCCGGCAGAGCAGCGCGGGCGGAGTTCGCCTGAGTTGGCGAGCAGGCGTAACCAAGCTTGGTTTCGGCCAGGGATGCGAGAGCATTGCCACCTGCCGTGGAACTGAGGAGGGCCAATAGCGAAAGCCAAGAGCCTGTACAGCCCTGGTGCTCCTCATCTTTGCGTTCTGGGTTGAAAAAGATAAATGTTAAGAAAATCAGAAGGAAAATTGGCAAACTCGAAAAAAGGCGGGAACTGCTGCTTCGGCTCAAACCGTTGTTGCCTGAGTTCTGCGGCATTTGTTGTAATCAACCGTGGACAAAACATCACGTTCTAAGAAGATACAAAATGAGTCTGGACGGGTATAGATACAAAATGAGTCTGGACGGGTATCTTCGTGAGAAGGTAAAAGAATGGAACGACGAATCCAGAATGCGCGAACTTTTCGCCCCTCTGCCTCTGACGCGAGAGCTTGATCCACACCGTTGGGACTCGCTGATGGAATTCTGGTCCGATCGGGTGCTCCCTGAGGCTATGCAAGCAACAAACTCCCTCTCCTTTACCATCGATCAATTGAAATCGAACTTCAAACGTGATGGCTATTTCCCGGCTGGCCTCGAAGCCATAGTGGTACCCATTCGCCACGCACCACGGTTGCCCGATAGTAGCAATCGATTGACACCTATCTTCTGCTTTCTTCCAGGCGGAGATGAGCCGCAAAGGCACCGTCGTGGGCGAAAGCCAGATGACAGCCAACGCATCGAGCGGCTGGGGTTCGTGGCTGTGGGGCAACCTCGTAGCGCGGCCCATCTCGTGGGGTTGGAGCCAGGTAGCTGCGCCCGTAGCCGATGAGCCTACCCTCGACCCCAAGGCTCGTCTGATCCTCATGCCGCTACTCAAGGTCGACCACCCTCTTGCAACTCCACTGCAAGCCTCAAGTCCACCTGGCATCCATCTCTCTTACCTCTCTACTCGGTGCACCGCAGGCCAAGGCGGACCAGGTTCTGTCCCAGCACGCTGACGGGGCTGTGTTTGCTGCCGACCATCTGGTCACGCAACGACAGCTGCTCGACTCCACTGGCCTTAACGCACAAGATCTGCAGATCCTCCTCAACTACTTGAGCGCCACCGGCAAGGCCGCCCTGTTCGAGACCACCTTCGGAGAGAAGGTATGCCTCCGATCGCCCGCTCACACAGACCTCGATCGACTCTTGGCTGCGTTACTCAGCGCTGGCTCGATCAGGCGGTCAAGTTGGCAAAGGCCGGGGAGACCAAGGTTGCGCTCAACGAGGCGGACAAGGGCATCCTGCAGCTCAAGGAGACTCTCAGCTCGTTGGAGAAACAGGAGAGCCAGCTCAGCAAGGACATCGACGAGTACACACTCTACTACTTTCAGCGATGACATCTAGCAAAGCCATGCGCGATCATGAGCCACGCACGGCTAACCTCGTGTTGCCACGCCCGTTCGTGCAGATGTCGCGCCAAGGCGGCGGACTGGCTGAAGCAGAAGAGCAAGCCCAAGGCCATGATGGAGCTGAAGCGCAAGCAGAGACTGCAGTCCATCCTCGACAAGCGACTCTCGTTCATCGACAACATTCACCAGATCCTTCACACTATCGAGCAGACTCAGACCGACAAAGAGGTACCGTTGTCTCCTTGCGAGCGTCTACTCAGCACAGCTTCTCCTCCTCCGCTCCGCTCCTCTCTACAGCTGTAAATGGAAGCTTACGTCGTCTTTATCGGTCCGCGGGCGCGCGTGGAACAGATGATCGATCAATTCAAGCTGGGCGTGGACACGCTAAAGCGGGTCCGCGAGGAGTCCGGGGTGACGGTGGAAGCCGTCGATCAGGTCATGGACGACCTTCAGGACGCCCTTCTCGACCAGAGGGAGATCGACGACGCCATCTCGTCCGGCCAGGAGCAGCTCACCTCCGTCGACGAGGCCGAGCTAGAGGAGGAGCTGGCCCAGCTCGTTGCCTCCTCTGCCGTGCCCGACGTCGCTGCCACTCCCGTGCGACAGCAGAGCCAGCCCCAGAAGCCACAGCAGAGGCAGGACGAAGCGTCGTCGCTGGCCGCGCTATTGGCCGACCTGCCGTCGGTCCAGCACTTGCCCGACCCGGCCAAGGACAAGGCGAAGCAGGAGGAGGACGACCTGCCCGACCTCGACTCGCTTCAGTTCGCCGGCTGAACGAGGCTATCCGCCTGTCTCCTTTCTTGGCGCGACCACTGTACATACGTTGATGATGAAGCATCGACTTTTTGAAGACACAACGCTGGTTCGTGGCCACAGCAGACTGTGGGCAACCACCAGCAAGGTTGTTGTGTTGGCAAGTTGCCTGCTGCCGAGATGATCGTTACAACCAGAAAGGAGAGTAACATTTGAAAATGGCATTTCATTTGGTGAAACGGTTTCAGCTGAGCTTGCGTTCGCTGGTGGTGCGCATCTCGCCCTTGGAGCCAAGGTTGCGCTGCGATCGCTCACGGATGACGCGTGCCTTGCGGTGCCAGAGCGTGCGGTCGCCCGAGCCTCCATTGCCGCTGTCCCCGCCGCCGTTGGCTCTCCTCGGGCCAGCACGCGGCGATGGGGTCGCCACTGGACTGTTGCGAGCGCCGGCGCCCTCGATGGCCGCCATCATGCGGTCGTGCGAGCTCAGCGGCACTGGGATGTCGCCCGAGCGTGGAGACGCCCACGAGTAGGACTTGCCAAGGCTCGGTCGCCTGCCCTGGGCCTGGGCCTGCCGCTGACGTCGCGTCTCCTCGATGCGTTCTTTGACTTTGCGCTCCCTCTCCCTGTCCTTCCACCTGTGCGCCCTCTCCACCTCCTCCTCGGACTCCTCCTCCTCGTCGCTCTCTGCTTCATCATTTTCGTCGACGAGCCGCTGTTGCACGTAGCGGCCGACGAGCTTGGCCCCGCCGATGGCAGCGCTGGTGGCGATGCTGCCTACGCTGCCGCTCAGTTGCGACGGCTCACTAGTGGCCTTGCTGGAGGTCACCTTCTTGTGCGTCCTAGCGCTAGCTGCTCTCACCACTTCCTTGCCCTTCTCCTCCTTTGTCTCCTTCTTCCTCTGCTGCTCCTTCTTCACGACCCGGCGTCGAGGTGCAACATCTTCGTCTTCTTCCTCCTCTTCTTCTTCGCTGCTGCTGTGGTCCTTTCCCTTGTCGGTGCTGGCGCGCTTGGAGCGGAAGCCCACCCGCTCTTCGGTGCCGCGACGCCTCTGGGCCGCGCGCTCGAGGAAGCTGTCGATAGCGGCCTCCTCGGCCTTGGCCGCCTGCCGTTGCCTCTCCTGCTCCTTCTCGGCCTCTTCCTTGTGCAGCTCGGCCAACGCCGCCGCCTTCTTTGCCTCGAGCTTTGCTTTGTACTACGTCGCATCATTCGGGATCAACAAAAGATGACTGTAGTAAAGCCACATCAACGCAGTAAGGGTACCTTTTCGCGAATGCCCTTAGGACGATCAATAGCCTCTTCTTTCTCGTGCTGGGATGCGGGGGTGCTCTGGGACCGCTTGAGGAGGTGCTCTTGCTTCCTCATCTGCCGTTTGTCCTCGCGCCTCTCGGCTTCTTCGCTCTCCGACTCTTGCGTTTCATCATCCTCATCTCGCGCCGTTGCGCTCGCCTTGCGTTGCTTGCGCCTGGCCTCCAGCTCATTTTGCCGCTTGCGTTCCTCTTCTTCGCGCTTCCTCCTCTCCTTCTCTTGGAATTTCCCGCCGCCAATTTCCCTTTCTTTTCTCTCTTGCTTCGCGTAGCGTGCCTTGCTGTCCTCCTCCGAGGATGATGGGGATGAGTGGTTCGAGCGCTTGCCCTTCTTGTCCTTCTCTCCCTTCTTCTTCTTGCTTTTGGGGAAGATGCCACGAACGCCCTTGAAGAAGCGGTTGATTTTGGATTTCTTCCGGGCCTCCTCGTACTTATCCACGGTCTCTGTGGTTTTGTTGGAGAAGGCCTTCACGGTGTGCACCAGTGAATCCTCATCCTCGCCAGCTCGCAGACGGCCTCGTCGGTCGGCAGCGGAAGGGGGAGACGAGTCGTTGAAGGTGGTTCTTCTGGCACTGCGCGGCACGACGAGCTGCCTGTCGCCATTCCCTCGTCCCTCGTCTTCCCACTTGCCGAGGGTCTTGCTCATCTGGCCCATGCCTTGAGCAATAGACTTCTTCTTCTCCATCTCTATCTGTATGTTTCCTTCTTATCTCACTAACGTCAGTGTGCGCGTGTCTAGTGATGGTGCTGAATGGCCTCGATGAGGGGAGGGGAGATGTCCTGCATCAGCAGCAAGAGCCAATGGCGCAAACTCCTCGCCCCAACGTGCACACAGAACGCCATTCTGTGGGACCGCTGGAGAGGCCACACGAAAATGTGAAGGAAAATGGGCACAACACTGTTGTGGCTTGCCATCTCAAGAAGGCACAAGTGCAACCACACCCCATGGAACCCTGCTACAAGCCCTACAAAATGATGTTGTGTTTATTAAGGTTGAAGAAGAAAAGGTGTTGTCTTGTTGTACTACAACACCCCCTGAGTAGAGCTATTCACAAATAAATAGGCGTGGGGCAACGATCATCAGTCGTCCTTGTGCTTGGCGTGCGGGCTGGCCGATGACGCGGCAGCAGGGGAGACCGACACCCAAGGCGAGGGAGGTCGCGGTGGCATCGCGGACGACGACGACGAAGAAGAAGATGAAGAGGAGGACGAGCTGGGCGTCTGATTGGGCGGGAACGGGACGGCGATATCGATCTCGCTGCTCGGGTAGAACCACTCGAACACCATCCACAGGAGAAAGGTCACGATCCATCCCGTCACCATGATCTTGCCGCACCACCAGCCCGTGCCGTGTAGCCTGAGTGTGTTATGTGTTGTGTGTGTGTGTGTGTGTGTGTGTGATGATGATGATGATGATGAGGCCTCGGCGACACACACACGCTTGATACACACGGACGACGCACCTCTTTATGCGGTCGAGTGCAGAGCGGACGGGCGCGTTGGCGATGGAGTCGTAGACGCGCTCGGTTCGTGTGGTGACGTTCATCCAGCTGTACATCTTCCCAATCTGGGCGTTGAAGTCGTAGAACGCTTCCGTCGGTCGGCCGCGCGCGAGAGGGATCACCTCCGTCAACGCCTCCGTGATGTCTGCGCGTGAAAACGTATCGCGCTCAGCAATAACCCATTTACGCGCGTCATTGGCAAGGTCAAGCTGTACCGCTAGGTTTTGGCTCTGCCAACCTGTTAAAAGTAAATAATAATAATAATAATAATAATAATAATAATAAAATACCAATAATAATAATAAAAAGAATTAGACACATTGGCTTCGAAAGGAGTGCAGAGGTTCGAGGTGACGAACCGGAGCATGTGGGGCGGCAACACCTCGGGCACGCCGCCCACCTTGGTGGAGACGACGAGCAGACCGCAGGAGGCGGCCTCCACGATGGCGATGCAGAAGGCCTCGGTGAGCGAGCAGTTGAGGAAGATGTCGCCCCGCGTCAGCACCTCACGCACCTGCGCCGAGCGTCGAGAGAGGGAGAAAGAGAGAAGTGGGTGGCGTCACTGGAATGCACTGCGCAAGGGGAGCCTGGTCTTTCTAGTATTGTAAAAAGAAAGAAAGAAAGAAAGCGAGAACAAAAAAGAACGAACGCGATCGTGCTTGAGATTGCCCAGCATCTCCACGCGGTCGTGGAGCTGATGCCGCTCCCGCATCTCTTCCAAGTCCAGCCGCTTCGGACCGTCGCCGCCTGCATTCGCCGCATCATCAGGTTAGCTTAATGAAGAAATTAATTACACTAAAATGCTGCGTAGCGTAAGTGTCCATGCGGAGCGACCATACCGATGAGCCAATGGACGTCCGGAAATCGTCGGCAGGTCTCGGGGATGACGTCCACCAGCAGGTCCACTCCCTTTCGATAAACCAGCCGACTGATGACCACGATCGTGACTAGTAAAAAAATACAAAAAGAACAAGAAATAAAGAAAAAAAATCAGGAAAAAGACATGGCGTGGCGTGAGCATTCGTTGCCGTCGTGACAAGAGCAAGAGGGGAGGACAGTACGTCTTCCGCTGACACGGTTGGTGGGTTCTGGCACGAACGCCCGGCTATCAACTGCGTTGGGGATCACCGACACGCCCGATGGGTGTATCTGTGCTCGCAGCACTGTGTTCTCTTTGCTACGCGGCGCCACACACACAAAAACACAACAATAAATCAAATCAATAAATAAATTAATAAAATTAATAAAATATAAATAAAAAGTTGAACTTTTGGAGAGTAGTGTGAGCCAGGTCGATGGAAGACGAAGGAAGTGACCTGGTGTTGGACACGCAGATGACGTGATTCACGTTCGAGAAGACGATCTTGAGGAGCTTGTTCATGTGGATGCTGCTGGCGTCGGCAAACCCAAAGAGCGAGTGGTCGGTGAACACCGACGGGTACCCCATCACCGCCGAGTGCAGCAGCGCCTCCAGCGCGAACGTTGAGAACGCCTGCAACACGTCACCACGCGTCAGCAGCCTCTCTCTCTCTCTCTCTATCTGTTGTTGTTGTTCGCTGTGCGGGTTGCGTGACCTGATGCGAGTGGACGATGTCGATCTGCTCGCGTAGGAGGATGTAGCGGAAGTAGGGGAAGGTGAGGAGGATGCTGGGCAACGTGTTTTGAAGAACGAGCGGAATGTGCGGCAGGTAGTACACCTGAAACGACACGTGTGGCCACACGCGTAGCGCATCGATGATCATGAGGCCTCATGGAATGGAGAGAGAGAGAGTGGAAGGGAGGGCCTCTCGAAGCACCTTCACGCCACTGCCGAGGTAGCGCACGCCCTCCCGATTGCCGTAGCTGTGTGTCACGATCACCACCTGGGCCATGGCAAATAAAAAAGGGATTTAAAATAAAAATAAAGATAAATTGAAATAATAAATCAATCTTGATCTAGGTGCAGGGGAGAGACTTGCCTTGTGGCCGCGTAGGACGAGGCAGGAGGCTACCTGGTAGAGGTGGTTCTCCACGCCTCCCATGTTGGGATAGAAGAAATCGCAGAACATGGCAACGTTGTAAAATCGTTTCCTCGCTGCTGCCGTAGAGTGGGCCAGAGGAGGAGAACTGGTTCCTGCAGCACCATGCTCTCCTTCATCTGTTGCGGTGCGGTGGCACACCTCCATGGCAGTGAACTCGCAAAACAACAAATTTTTAATCATTTTTTAAATCAATTTCTTCGAAGACTTTGCGCAAGGAGAAGATGGAGGTTGACGACGAGAGGCGATGGGAGGAAGAAGACGAGGGCGACGAGGGCACCGCCCGGCTGGCATGGGAGCGTGACTACGAGCGCACGTGGGAGGTCGTCCAGGAAGATGCCACCGGCGCCCTCGACACGCACTCCTTCATGCACTCGCAGCAGCGCCTCCGTCGGTACAGTTGCCACTTGGCCTTATTTATTATAGATTTATTTAATTATTTAGTTATAATCAAAACGCAAGGTGCAGTGCTGCATTAATTTTGTATAAATAAATAAATAAATAAATAAATAATAAAATTTGTTTGTGTGTAGAGCGGAGCGGGAACAGATGGGCGGTGGGGGCGGGCAGGTGGTGCGGCGGGGGATGCAGCGGCACCTCTTCCTCGTGGTCGACCTGTCGCAGGCCATGGACGACGCCCACGACATGAAGCCCTCCCGGCTCGCCGTCACCCTCAAGATCGTCGAGGTAGAGCAACCACGTGACCCCCCCCCCCCCCTACCTGCACGCACGCAGACTCTCTCTCTCTCTCTGACGTTCATGCTCGGCGCGTGCGGGGGGGGGGGCAGGCGTTCATCAAGGAGTACTTTGAGCAGAACCCGATCCCGATCGCGCAGCTGGGCATCGTCATCATGCGCAACGGCGCCGCCGAGAAGCTCTCCGAGCTTGGCGGTAGGCGCGATTTGTGTGTGTGTGTGCAGAGTGTGTGTGTGTGTGTGTGTGTGTGTGTGTGTGTGTGTGTGTGTGTGTGTGTGTGTGTGTGTGTGTGCCTGAATGCAACGCGCGCGGGGGACACGTGCGCAGGCAACCCGGCGCGGCACATCAGCGTTCTCAAGGACAAGGCCTCCACCGGCGGCTCGGCCTCCCTACAAACCGCCATAGAAGAGGCCTACTCCTCCCTCTGGTACGCGTGGCGTGGCCCTCATCGCCGCCGCCCGCCGCCACGTCAGGGCAGTCGATGACCCCCTCTCTCCCTCTCCCTCCCTCTCCTGTCCCCTGTCCCCCCCGGTGGCGGTGGCGGTATTCAAGTCACGTGCCCAAGTACGGGAGCCGCGAGATCGTGGTCCTGTTTGCGGGGCTGGCAACGTGCGATCCCACCGACATCAAATCCACCATCTCCAAACTCAAGGCACACACACACACACACACACACACACACACACACACACACACACACACACACACGTGCGCAAGAATGCACGCGCGACGCCCCCTGTTGACACGGTTGTGGATGGGTGCTGCTGGCGTGTGAGCAGAAGGACAACATTCGCTGCTCGATCGTGGGGCTGTCGGCCGAGATCCACATCTGCCGCGTACTGAGCGAATCTACAGACGTACGCCACACACACACACACACACACACACACACACACACACACACACACACACACACACACACGGGAGTGGTGGCGTATCTCACTCACACTCTCCAGGGGACCTACGGCGTGGCACTACACGAGGGCCACTACAGACAGCTGGTGTTCGCCCACGTTTCGCCGCCACCCGCGCAGCCGCAACAGGTCAGTCGCCGGTCCCACGACCCCCTCCCACCA